>BQNB010011458.1:0-81377 GCA_026074375.1 Tanacetum coccineum | reverse complement strand
AAAACGTTCTTTTGTCACCTGCCATGAACGAACCGAAGAAATTGATCTTTTTTTGATTGAAAGGAGATCTAAAACCTAACAATGAATAACAAACCCTAGATCTCACTAAATCAGATGAATGGTAATTACTTAGAACCAAGAAATCGATTAGAAATCGAAACCCTAATTCTAAAAATCACGTCGAATCTAACAAGAGAGATTAGAGAAAGCTATTATCGATCTACACAAATCAAACGTTATTCGATGAATGGAAATCAAACAGGTTAGGCAAATCGATTGGATGAGTGGATCTTGGATCTTGAAGATGAAGAGGATGAGGACCTCATGGATCTAGGGTTTTGTGTGTTTTTTTTGGTAGCTTTTAATGGAGTCATTGTTGGTAATTAAAAAATATTCAAAAACCGTGTGTTTAATACTTTAATTTGTCGAATATTGAATAAATTCCATGATAATCACCTAGACATGGAATTCAATACCTCGTACATTATAATATATGGCAAAATCACGCAATTTGACCAATTGAAGCCTTTGTGACAGCTCGAAAGACTCGCCAGGTGGGATTTCTTAGAAAGGTTGTTTATTCTTACGTTTGGCAACCCATTTCCATATCTATCAAACCATAGAACAAGATGAGTTGTATGGTCAAACATACAATAAAAGTGTGATGTATTATTCACTTTTTGTTATAAGCAATTAGACACCAATCAAGTTAATTCTATTCTTTTGGTTTATATTTTATTTTTTTATGAAACTCGAGATAACTAAAATCATTTATTGTTATTGTCTTTATCTAATGATCATATTAAAAGTTTGTGCATAAAATGCTTTCTTTTAAACATAAAACATATACACATTTTGCATTTTTGAGATCATATTAAAAGTTTGTGCATAAAATGCTTTCTTTTAGACATAAAACATATACACATTTTGCATTTTTGTTTTAACAGTGAGGCTTAATGGTTGGCTTTGACCTTATCAAATAAAGGCTTTATTGTTTTTTTTAACAGCAAATTTATTAAAAACTAGCAAGGAACTATAAGAGATTACAAAGAAAAGTATATAGGACATTTCATCCAAGCGTTCCAATCATAATTAAATTTACATCTACTAGAACACCAAGAATATGACAAACGAACAATGTCGTTAAAAAGAAGCTCCACGCGCGGCTGATTAGGACCGAACAAAACTTGGTTACAAAACTTCCAAATAACCCACCACATGACATAACAAGTACCTTCCAAAATCTCCTTAAGCTTCGAGGGAAACCGGATATTGTTAAGCTAAACAATCCAATCTCCATACGAATTAAAGTCATCAATATCCAACTCCCACAAACGAGCTACCTTTAGCATCAAGGAGCGAGTTAACTGACAAGAGAAAAGGATGTGCGAGGAAGATTCCACGGCAATAGTACAAAGCTGACAAAGGATAGAGGGAATGTCAATGCCTCACAAAGAAAGATTAGGATGTAACATTTGCCCTTTTGTGTTCTGAATATTTCATTTATAATCCTTTAACTATTTGACTTTTGTCAGTTTATTCAGATAATATATCATGTTGACGGTTGTAATTTTATGAGAATTATGGTGATTTATGGTTTATTGTGATTAATAATCCATTTTGAAATGTATTATTGTGTTATTTGTATTCCGGGTGGTTTGACCCGTGAATTTTGAGAAATGCCGAAAAAAACGAGTCCGACACGTCCGTTAATGTCCAAATGAGTTTTGAAGGGTTTAAAGTGTAAATATGTCGTGTAAATACTCTATGTTAATGGAAAAGTATTTTTAAGGTGAATAAAAATGCTAATTAACTTTGGGGTAAATTTTACGGTTGAGTTTTTAAGTGATCCTGACACGAAAAGAAGAACCCGACACCCATAGGATGCCATACACGGTTCAAAACAAGGGAGAGACAAGGAGGCATGATTTTAGCTCCTCTGTCTAACCATTGTACACTTATATTTCATTCACTAGAAAGTTTCCATAATACATTTCATTTTCAAAAAAAAATAACTAAATACAAGTGTTGTGTGTGTGCTTGGTACTAGTCCGCCACATACATCACCACAAACACCACATATTTTCCAAATTTGAATCTGAGAAAAAAATTATTGATACTTCCGAGTTGATTACGAGTATTTGGGTATTCATTTAAACAACGTTTGGGTTGTTCGGTTCGTGTTGAAATCTACATTTTTGAAGATTAGATTTTCTTGTAACGTTTTCAGAATTTAAATTTGTTCTTTGTCCTTTTGGTTTATTTTGATGCATAGATGTGAGTTGTTACAAGTTGATCATCGTGAATGAAAATCGATATTTTTATAAAAGACACGGATAGAAGGGTGTGTTGGTCTCGTTGGATATTTAAAAAAAGGAAAACAAGGGGGTTTTGTAGTTTTGTGTTTTGATGGTCGTGATGGTTGAATAATATATGTTACTAGATAGCTTATTTTTTATAGTAGCTTGTATAGCTTATTCGGGCTTATTTTTAAGCTATTTCTTGGCTTATTTTTAAGCTATTTCTTGGCTTATTTTGGGCTTATAGTAATTTTGACTATTTATGTGTTATGGCGTATGTTAGTGGACTATTTTTTAGGCTTGTGGTAGTAACCAAATACGATAGTAGCTTTTATTATGCATTATTTAAAGCTTTAATATACGTATTTTGGAGCTTATGGACTCTGGACTCATGGCCCAATAAGTTTATTTAAGCCGTGGCTTAATGGGAGGGCTTATTGTGGTCCGGATTATTTTCTACTTATAAGTATATGCTTATATATGTAAATGGACCTTGGTTTTGGACTTGGATCGTATTTTGGACTTATAAATATCTTAATGGACCCTTGTTGGGCCTTAAAGCCCAATAAGCGATATTTAGTCGTTATGAGAGTTTTGACGGACTTTTGAAAGTGAAAATGTATTTACGAAGTGATATTGAACGATATTTTGGGAAAAACGTTTTAGTAAACGTTAAAGATTGAGATTTTGGAATTTTGTCGAAAAGTGTCGAATTTATGAAAAGTGTTGAAAATAAGGTTTGAAACCTTGGAAAACGTTGTATGAGCGTACGGGTCATGTCGAAATTTCGTAAAAAGTTTATACTTAGAAATTTTCCTAAAAACATGATTTTTGATTTTAAATAATAAAATATTATTTAATTATTTTATTTATTTAATAAATTCACTAAAAGACGAAAAATATAATTTTTCTCGAAACTTCTCGAATATGTTTACTATGAGTAAACGTTTCATTTTCAACTCTAATATGATTATTTTCACGGTGACTAAGGTTACCGAATGGACTTACCGAGATATATTTATAATTATTAATTATAAATATTTACGTATATTACTTATCTATTTCTCTAAATAGTATAAGTATGTATTATTGAGTAATGTGATTAATATGATTGTTGGGATATGTCGTCAACCATCACACCACTAAATTGTTATGAGTAATTGTACAACGCGTCTAAACTCTATGTATAAAACGAGAAGATTGTTTTGGGAATGGATGATTAAATTGGGACATTAACGGGACTAGGTCGTGTGCGGGCGTTGTTGCATTTGCTTGTGTGATTGAGATTTGGTTGCTAAGGACTTGCTTGAGGTGTGTTCTCGTTGGCCCATTTTTACTGTTTTTCCGTTGGGGGAAAATGATACTCAAATGTGTTTTGAACTGTTTTGAATTGAACTGTGCGAAATGTGGTTTTGTTTTTGGGACAAGATATGTGCTTATGACTGCTATATGACTATTATGTGTTGCATGATTGTTTGGATCGGATATTTGTGTGATTATTGGAGCGGATGGGTATGCCTACCCTAGTTTGTGTGTGGTCCTACCCTAATTTTTGTGCTCCAACTAGTAGGCCCTTTAGGTGCGTAAGTGACATATGATTATTGATTAGCGGTGATCAGGGTTCTAAAAAGCGCTATAGCGGCGCCATAGCGCGAGGCGTGGCCTCCACGTTACGAAATAGGCAAAGGCGTCGTCTCTAGGCGTAGCGTGCAATAAAGCGCGATAAAGCGTGATAAAGCGCGCCTTTTTTGAAGCTTTTAAAAGTTTTCATGGATTTGAGCTTATTTACAAGTATTTATGATTTGGGTTGTATGAGATTCGGGCTTAGTAACTCCATAACTCAATTTTAAGCCTAGTAGCTAACTAATATTGACCACTCTATAAATATTGTTTGCCGCCTTGAGTCACGCCTTAAAAATGCTATGACGAAATGCCTCACGCTAAATCTTGAGGCTTGGCTATGCCGCAACGCTACGCTTCACGCTATTTTTAACCTTGGCGGTGATGATATGGTTTGTTTGCATATATATTCACTGTCATATAGCACTATTGTCCACTGTTTGAAATATTGGCACAACTTTTGGTTTTAAGGTCAAACCTACGAGCTCACCAACATTATTGTTGATGTTTTCGAGTATCATTTTCAGGTGAAGTGAAAGAGGAATAAGTTGGTGATTTATGTGGTAGCAGACTTAGAAGTATCCCGAGTGGATTTTCATGTGAAGTCTTGCTTGTTTATTTTATTTGGTTTTAGTATTTGAAAGATTTGGTTTAAGTTTGGATTTGGACCCCTGTGCGAGCTTTTGGATAACTGTAAGAGATTATGGATTTAGCTGTGATTTGGGACATCACTCGAGGTTGTTCAAGGTTCATGGTCTTCGTAACACTTGAAGTTTTTGCAATGTAGTTTTCTCTATTTTGTATCTTGTGTTATGATTGATCATTATGTTGCATTCCCGAGTTTCTGCCATTGTCGGGGTGTGACAGATTGGTAATCAGAGCCAAGGTTATAGAGAACTAGGTAGATTGGCCGAGACTATAACCTAAGATCCGTCGTTTAGTTGCGTATAGGATCTATGTGCGGGGTTTCCGCTTTTGTTTGCTTTCGCGTGTTCGCGATTTGGTGCTTTATTTATGCCAGTCATTGAAATGTGTGAGCTCAATATTGAATATGACTGGGAAATGATGCGAATATAAGTTCGGTGGCCAACATAGTTATAAGTGTATCACAACTCACTCATACTTAGTAATGTTGTTCACACAAATCGATGTTGACACAGTAAGGTGGTATTATGTGTATATCTGTATACATAGTAAGATATCCTATATACATGCGAGTCTTCCTGCCTACATAACGTTGCCCATGTTCTCCCTTGTATAGATAATGCCGCCAAGAATGAGGACCCAAAGTGCTGGCCGACCTGCTACCGAATCATTAGGAGGGGGAACGGATGTACGGGTTGGTAGAGATGGGAGGGGTAGAAGACCTATGGAAGGTAATGATGAGCGTGTTGATGATTTGAATGGTCAAGGAAATGACCAAGAGATGAAAGCTAATGGGGGTGTAGAGGGAGTCAATAAGAATGTAGAGGGAGTTAATGGGGGAGCACCCAACTTCTCGACAATCATTGCCTAACAATTGTAGAACCTCTTACCCTCCATGTTAGCTCAGGTTGGTAACCAAGGAAATGTTGGAAATCAAAATGGTAATGTGGTGAGAATGTTTAAGAGAACGTTGGGAATGTGATAGTAAATGACAACCGGGTAGGTTGTTCATATGAGGAGTTCTTAGCTTGTAACCCTAAGGAATATGATGGTAAAGGAGGTGATGTAGTTCTTATTCGTTGGATTGAGTAAATAGAGTCTGTGCAAGATATAAGTGGTTGTAGTGTTGACCAAAAAGTGAAATACACTACTGGTTCATTTGTGGGTAAGGATTTAACATGGTGGAACTCTCAGATCCGCACGCTAAGTCAGGAAGTTGTTGTTAGTATGTCATGGAATAACTTTAAGTTTATGATGATAGAAGATTTTTGTCCTAGTCATGAGATGCAAAAGTTGGAATCTGAGTTGTGGAATCACGCCATTGTCGGGGCTGGCCATGCTGCGTATACTGATAGGTTTCATATATTGGCTAGGTTAGTCCTACATTTGGTAACTCCAGAAAGTAGGATGATTGAGAGGTATGTGTATGGCTTTACTCCACAGATTCGTGAGATGGTGGCAGTAATAGAGCCAAAGACTGTACAGAAGGTTGTGCAAATTTCTGGTGCACTGACCGATAAGGCTGTGAGAAATGGATCAATTAAGAAGGTTGAGAAAAGAGTAAATTTGGGGGAACCTAGCAAGGATAAGAATGGTAGGGATGATAATAAGAGGACTAGGACTGGGAATGCTTGTGCTACTACTACAAACCCTATAGGAAGAGAGAATACAGGTACTTGTCCTAAGTGTACCACCTGCAACTCCTACCAAGCACCCGGAGGGCCTTGTCCCACATGCTTTAACTGTAACCACCCGAGTTATTTGGCAAAGGATTGTAGAGGCCTGCCGAGGAATGTAAATCCTGTCAATGCTAGAAACCCAACTGTTAGGGCATGTTATGAGTGTGGTAGTACCGACCATGTCAGGTCAGCTTGTCCTAGATTGAATAGGGCACAAGGACCGGAAGAAAATCGTCCAAACCAAGTTGCTGCTAATAATAGGGGTCAGGGTCATGGAAACCAAGGGAACCAAGCTAGGGGTAGGGCATTCATGTTAGGAGCACATGAAGCTCGCCAAGATCCGAACATTGTGACGGGCACGTTTACTTTGAACAATCATTTTGCCACTACCTTATTTGACTCTGGTGCCGACTATAGTTTTGTTTCCACTACTTTCATACATCTATTAGGCATAGAGCCTAACGAATTAGGTTTCAAATATGAGATTAAGATAGCTAGCGGGCAGCTAGTGGAGGTTGATAAGGTTATTAAGGGTTGCAAACTAGAAATTGAGGGTCATGTATTTGACATCGATTTGATACCTTTTAGGCATGGGAGTTTTCATGTGATTATAGGTATGGACTGGTTTTTTAATTATAAGGCTGAACTAATTTGTCATGAGATGGTAGCGAGGATACTACTACCGGATGGCAAGGTGCTTAGAGTATTAGGAGAGAGACTGGAAGAGGAAGCAAAACTTTTGATGAGTGCTAAGGCTAGTGATAAGAAACAAGAAGAGATCGTTGTGGTTAGAGATTTTCTTGAGGTGTTTCCGGATGATTTATCTGGATTACCACCTCTCCGGGAAATTGAGTTCCGGATTGAGTTAACCCTTGGAGCAACGCCGGTAGCAAAGTCTCCTTATCGTTTGGCACCTTCTGAATTGGAGGAGTTGTCGGGACAACTCAAGGAACTCTAAGATTAAGGTTTCATTTGACCAAGTTCGTCGCCTTGGGGAGCGCCAGTGTTGTTCGTTAAGAAAAAGGATGGTTCTTTTAGGATGTGCATTGACTATAGATAATTGAACAAGTTGACTGTTAAGAATCGTGATCCGCTTCCTAGGATTGACGATTTATTTCATCAACTGCAAGGGTCGCAGTTTTTCTAAAAGATAGATCTTAGGTCTGGATACCATTAGCTGAGAGTGCATGAGGATGACATTCCAAAGACTGCGTTTAAGAACCGTTATGGACATTCGCGTTACACAGTAATGCCCTTTGGTCTGACTAACTCAAACCAGCGGTATTTATTGATTTGATTAATAGAGTATGTAGGCCTTATCTTGATAAGTTATTGATGATAGAGTTTAAAGACGATATCTTAATCTATCTCTAAGAATCGAGAGAGCATGTAAAATACTTAAGGATAGTTCTGTGACTGCTCAACGATGAAGACTAGAATGCTACGTTTTTCTAAGTGTGAATTCCGGCTAAGAGAAGTGCAGTTATAAACCTTAATGCATGTGATAAATTGAAAATGGGATTCCTGAAGACCCTATTAATATGAAGCTGTTAAGAAAGAAAGACCTCTAGAACTACCGACAGATGTTTCGTTCATGTCATATATTGGCAGGGGATTACCGAAGGTTCATTGTAACTTTTCTAAGATAGCTATAGTCACTTACTATCTTACTCCAGAAAGTTTAAGACTTTCAATTGGATGTGAAGGACCAAGAATGGCATGTCAAATCTTGAAGGAACAGTATGTAATGCGCCTATTCTGAGCTCTCCCGTGAATGAACCAGAAGACTAGTTATATAATATTGAATGCGTACCGGATAATACTAGGTATGTTAGTTAATGCAGAATAGCTAATGTGATAGCCTATTGATCCTGTGCAGTATGAAAATTCTTGAGATAATTATACTACTCAAAGATTTGGAGTTGGGTGCTGTCCTACTTAAGATCTATAGACATAATATGTATTGGACAAAGAAGTGTCATCTATAACGGATCAAAAGAGTCATTCAACATATCTTTTAGTAAAAAAGATTGAATATGCGACAACGACGCTGTAAAGAGTTATTAGTGATTATGACTGTGAAATTCGCTACCATCCCTAGAAGAAGTGAATGTGGTGGCTCATGCCCTAAGTAGGAAGGAAAGAGTAAAGCCTAAGAGAGTTAGAGCTATGAATATGACCCTTTAGTCGAGTATCAAGGATAAGATACTGGCGGCTCAGAAAGAGGCTGTGGATGAGTTTGTAGGATTGCAAAAAGGTTTGGATGAGATGATAGAACAGAGAAGTGATGGGACTTTGTACTACCTGGATCGAATATGGGTACCTTTGAAGGGTGATGTGAGAACCCTGATAATGGATTGAAGCCTGATTGTCAAAGTAAAACTATGTACACCCCAGGAGCGTGATAAGATGTATTATTATTTGAGAGATACGTGTATAGTTGCCTGGAATGAAAAAGGACATAAGCTAAAGATAAGTATATAAGGTGTTTGACTTGTTTAAAGGTTAAGGCTGAGCATCAAAGGCCATCTGGCTTGCTCCAACAACATGAGATTCCCGTATGGAAATAGGAAAGATATCTATGGATTTTGTTGACATAAGATGCCTAGGACTATCGTGGGCAAGTCGACAATCAGGTTCAGTAGTGGACCGAATTGACTAAGTCTGCTTATTTCTACCAATGCTTGAGATTATAAGATGATAGAATGCTAGATTGTATTTAAACAAGAAAAGATAGCTATACAAGATGTTCCGAACAGAAATAACGGTACTAGAAAGACTAATCAACACAAGTTAAGTGCATACAATGCAAGATTCTAAGGAACCCTGAAATATTGATTACATTCAAAATCACCACCAGACCTGAAGGTCAGAGTGAGACATACTATTTATAACTTTTGAATACATGCTTATAGCGTTGCGTCCTGGACTTACAAAGGAAGATAGGATTTTATCTTCTGTAGTTGAGTATTCGTATAACAGAAAGTAAACATTCTATTGCTAGAGATGATCTCTAATATGGGGCAAAGAGAAGGCTGAAAAGCGACAATCGCCATTTTTGGGCTGAGTTGGAGAAGTCCAGTTGATAAGTACCTGATTTATGTGCAAGAACTATTGAGAAGATACGCAGATTAAGCAAAGACTTAAGGATGCGCGTGATCGCTATAAAAGTTAATTCTTGATAAGATGAGGAAGCCATTCTATATAATAGTGTAGGATACTATGACTTTGCTCAAAGTGTACTCTTTTGTAAAGGAGTAGGTAACGCTTGGAGAAGTAAAAGGAAATATCACCATAGATTTGTTGGAACCGTTTGAGATTATTGAGAAAGTAAGGACCACGATGGCCCTATCGGTTAGAATTCCCGAGATATGAACGGTAGTACATGACACGTATCATGTTTCGAACCTAAGAAGTGTTTTGGCTGATCCAACCCTGCAAGTGCCTTTGGATGAGAAGTCTATTTGATGCTAAGTTGAATATTGTGGAAGAGCCATGTGGAAATTTGGAAAAAGAGAGTATATGAAGCTTAAAGCGTAGAAGGTGATTGCCATCGTCCAAGGTCAGGGTGGAATCAAACGTGGCCCAGAATTCACTTGGACGTAAAGATTATATGAAATTGAAGTACCCTCATTTGTTTAGAAATGTTCGTATCTGAATTTTGGGACGAAAATTCTTTTAATCTGAGGTAGAAGTAACATTGCCCCTTTTGTGTTCTAAAAATATCAATTAGTAATTCCTTGACTATTTGACTTTGTTAGTTTATCAGATAAAGAAATCGTGTTGACGGTGGTGATTTTATGAGAATTATGGTGATTTATGGTTTATTGTGATTAATAATCACTTTTGGAAGGTATTATTGTGTTATTTGTATTCTGGGTGGTTTGACCCATGAATTTTGAGAAATGCCAAAAAAACAAGTCTGAAACTGTCCAAAAGAGTCCAAAAGATTTTAGAAATGTTTTAAAGTGTACAAACGTCATTTAAAAACACTAGTTTAATAGAAAAGTAATTAAGTGAATAAAAATCTAATTAAACTTTTGGTAAATTTACGGTTGATTATTAACGAGTTAGTTAAGTGATCCCAACACGAAAAGAAAGACGCTTGCACCCCAATAGTGAAGCTAACACGTGTACAATAATGTCAGGGGGAACAAAGATGGCTCTTAAATTCTAGCTAACTTGTCTAAGAGTTGTACACATATATGCTTTCCACTAGACCTTTCCATCCATAATCCATTTTCATTTTCAAAAAAATAAAACACACTTGTGTGTGTATTTTTCAACTTTGATCGAGAACTGATACACTGGTGTTGATACTAGTGTTTTTGGTATCCTTTAAACAACGTTTTGGGTGTCCGGTTCGTGACGAAATCTATATATTGATTTTATACCTTATAAGTTTTCAAATGTAAAATTCTTTTTGTCCTTTGGTTGTATAAATTTGATGCATAGATGTTAGTTGTACAAGTTGATCGTTGTAAAAATCAATTTTTGGAAACGAAACGGATAAAAAAGGGGTGTTTGGTTCGTCGGATATAAAAAGGAAAAAAGGGGTTTTGTAGTTTTGATGTTGTGGTCGTGATGGTTGAATAACAATTTTGCTTGATATCATATTTTTTTTATAGAGAGTTTGTAATAGCTTAATTTTCGGGCTTATTTTTATAAGCAATTTTCATGGCTTATTTTGGGCTTAAATGGCACGTCCCTTTTCAAAATTACTAGGAAAGTGATTTTGACTATTTTTGTGATATGACGTATGTTTGTGGACTATTTTTATAGCTTATGGTATTAACCGAATGCGATACGTAGCTTATTAGCTTATGGGTTTTAGCTTATATTATATATATTAATGGAGCTTATGTACTCACGACCCACAAGCCTATTATAATCCATGGCTTAAGGTAGGGCTTATTGTGGCCGTATTGATTTTTTACTTATTAGTATAATCTTATGAATGTAAATGGACAATTGTTTTGGAACTTGGATCGAATTATTGGACTTATAAATATCTTAATGGACTTATTGTGCCCTTAACGCACATAAAGCGATATTTAGTCGTTATAAGAGTTTTGACGAACTTTTGAAAGTGAAAATGTATTTACAAAGTGATATTGAACAATATTTTAGAAAAACGTTTTAGTAAACGTTAAAGATTGAGATTTTGGAATTTTGTCAAAAAGTTGTCGAAATTTAAAAAGTTGTTGAAAAATTAGAGGCTTGAAAACATTGGAAAATGTTTTAATGATCGTACGGGTCAAGTCGAAATTTCGTAAAAAAGTTTATACCTTAGAAATTTGACCTAAGAACAAGTATTTTAGAATCTAAAATAATACAATATATTTAAATATTATATTTATTTAATTAAAATCACTAAAAGACCAAATAAAATAGAAATTTTATCTTTGAAACTTTGTCTCAAATATGTTTATTAGAAAAACGTATCCAATTCAACTCTAATAAGATTATTTTCACATGTGATAAAGGATTACCGGAAATGACTTACCGAGATATAATAATAATTAATAATTATAAATATTTAACGTATAGTACTTACTATTCTTAAAATAATATAATGTGAATTATTTAGAAATGAGTATTGAAAAGATTGTTGTGTGTAAATGACGTCACCATCACACCACTAAAATTTTTTTGAAGAACTGTACACGTTGTCTTAAACTCTAAAGCGATCAAATGAGAAAATTAGTTTTGGAATGGATGATTTAAATTGGACATAATTGGACTATTAGTGTGTCGAGTGTCATTGCCATTAACTAGTGTGATTGAGATTTGGTTGATAAAGACTTCTGAGGTGAGTTGTCGTAGCCCTATTTTACTATTTTTCCGTTTGGGGAAAATGTAAACATCAAAATGTGGTTATAAATAGTTTAGAATTGAACTGAGGTCAAAATAGTGATTTTGTTTATTGGGACAAGCGATATGTGCATTTGACTGCTATGGAATATTATGTTGCATTATTGTTTGGATTGGATGGATACGCCAACCCAATATTAGTGTGATTATTGGAGCGGATGGTACGCACTACCCTAGTTTTTGTTGGTCCTGCCCAAAAAATTTTTTGTGCATCAGCTGGTAGGTGCCCCTTTACGTGCTTAAGTACATATGGGTTTATTGATAGCAGGTGGATGCTAATGGTTTTGTTTGCATACAATTATACACGAGTCAATATCACTAGTGTGTCCACTGTTATAAATATTTGGCACAACTTTATGGGTTTAATGTCAAACCTACGAGCTCACCAACAATATTGTGACGTTTTCGAGTATCATTTCGCAGTGAAGTAAAGAGGAATAAGTTTTGATTTATGAGTGGGTATCCTCAGACTTAGAAGTATCCAGAGTGTATTTTTCATGTAAAGTCGTGCTTGTTTATTTTTATTTGGTTTAGTATTTTGGAAAAGATTTGGTTAAGTTTTTGATTTGGTACCCCTGTTGGGCTTTTGGATAACTTAATATTGTGATTTAGACTATGATTTAGGGAACATCACTCGAGGTTATTCGAGGATGGATGGTCTTCGTAACACTACATTGAAGTATTTGCAATGAGTTTTTTCAAATTTGTATCTTGTTGTTATTGATTTTATCATTATGTTGCATTCCCGAGTTTCCGCCATTGTCGGGGTGTGACATATTGGTAATCAGAGCCAAGGTTATAGAGAACTAGGTGGATTGGCCTAGACTATAACCTAAGATCCGTTGTTTAGTTGCGTATAAGATCTATGTGCGCGATGTTCCGCTTTTGTTTTCTTTCGCGTGTTCACAGTTTGGTGCTTTAGTTATGTCAGTCATTGAAATGTGTGAGCTCAATATTGAATATGACTGGGAAAGGATGTGAATATAAGTACGGTGGCCAACGTAGTTATAAGCGTATCACAACTCACTCATACTTAGTAATGTTGTTCACACAAATCGATGTTGATACCGTAAGGTGGTATTATGTGTATATCTGTATATATAGTAATATATTCTATATATATGCGAGTCTTCCTGCCTGCCTAATGTTGCCCATGTTCTCCCTTGTATAGATAATGCCGCCAAGGATGAGGACCCGAAGTACTGGCCGACCTGCTGCCAAATCATTAGGAGGGGGAATGGGTGTACGGGTTGGTAGAGGTAGGAGGGGTAGAAGACCTAGGGAAGGTAATGATGAGCGTGTTGATGATTTGAATGGTCAAGGAAATGACCAAGAGATGGGAGCTAATGGAGGTGTAGAGGAAGTCAATAGGAATGTAGAGGGAGTTAATGAGGGAGCACCCGACTTCTCGACAATCATTGCCTAACAATTTCAAAACCTCTTACCCGCCATGTTAGCACAGGTTGGTAACCAAGGAAATGTTGGAAATAAAAATGGTAATGTGGTTAATGAGAACATTCAGGAGAACGTTGGGAATGTGATAGTAAATGGCAACCGGGTAGGTTGTTCATATAAGGAGTTCTTAGCTTGTAACCCTAAGGAATATGATGGTAAAGGAGGTGTTGTAGTTCTTACTCGTTGGATTGAGAAAATAAAGTGCAATCACCATTACCAACTTTTTTTCATAAAAGAACATAGATCAATACTTTTATGAAAAAGACGTCTGACTTCACGTATAATATCTAGCCAAGGAGGGCTGCGCATGGGAATATTATGAGAATAATCAAGAGCTCCTTTCGAGCCATAAATGTCTTTAATGAAACGAGCCAATAAGGATGAGCCGTTAGAGATAAAACGCCAAATCCATTTGAAAATAAGAGCTCGGTTAAGGGGAAAAAACTTGAGACACCAAGCCCACCATTTTTCTTTGAAGCCATAATCTTATCCCAGCCAATCAACGCGAGCCTTCTATCTGAGTTAGACACACCATTAAAGAAGTTCTGCCGAATCGATTCTAAAAGTTTAAGAACACACATAGGACATTTAAAGATGGACATATGATACAATGGCAAGCAGCTTAAAACTGATTTAATTTAGGTAAGACAACCACCAATAGAGAGAGATTTAGGTTTCCATTTGGATAAGCGAGAGGAAAGCTTACCAATAACCTCCTCCCAAGAACTACGTCTCAACATCAAACCGCCCACTTTAACACCAAGGAAATTAAAAGGAGCAGCAAAAATGGAGCACCCAATAGACTCGACTGCTGAAAGAACATCTTCATGAGGAATTCCAATACCCATTAGCTTACTTTTATGAAGATTGATTTATGAGACCCCGAAGCTAAGAAAAAACATTTAAGCACATTAACTAGTGTAGCAATGTTTTGCTTATCCCATTTACCAACAAACACCGCATCGTCAGCATAAAACAAATGAGATAGGGTCAACAAACTATCAATTGGAAGACCCTTGTAAAGACCAGCATTAACCACATTTTTAAAAGAAAGGTGCAAGCTTTCCATGATCAAAATAAAAAGAAAAGGAGATAACGGATCCCCTTGCTTCAAACCTTTGTAGAATTTAAATTCTGAAGTCGGGCTTCCATTGACCAGAATAGAACCCATAGCATAATTTAGGCGACCTTGAGTCCAAGTGCGCCATTTAACTCCAAAACCAAACTTATTTAGCACATCATCCAGATAATCTCATCTCACCAAGTCAAAAGCCTTTTTGAAGTCCACTTTGAAGATCACGACTTTAGAATTTTTATGCTTGCACCAAGAGAGAATCTCGTTAAGAATGAATGGGCCATCAAGGATTTGGCGATTAGAAATGAAGGCCGATTGAACTTCACTAATAAGGCTCAAAATAACAAGAGTCAAACGGTTAGCTAAAATTTAGCAATAATCTTGTACACACTACCTATTAAACTCATAGGTCAAAAATCTTTAACCACCTTAGCTTCTTGTGTCTTAGGAATTAGAGCAATAAACGAAGAATTACAACCTGGCGGAAAGAATACCTGAGGAAAAGAATTGCAATACAACAACCACCACATCATTGTCAATGACTTTTCAATACCTACGAAAAAAATTCAAAGGTATAACCATCAGGACCAGGAGATTTATTAATAACACAGTCCCAAACCGCTTTCTTAAATTCCTCGTGGGTAACGTCTCTTTCAAGGTCAGCAAGCTGGTCTGAAGTCAATACATTAGGAAATTGAGATTCAAGTAAGAGTTTAGGAGAAATAGGTTTATCGAATCTATTAGAGAAGTGATTCAAGAATACATTTTTCACATTGGAAGGATCAACAATCCAATCTCCTTCATCTAAAACCCCACGGATAACCAAATGGGAGCGCTTTTTATTTACGATTCCATGAAAGTATTTAGACTTTTCATCACCTTCAATTGCCTAACGAATCTTTTCTTTTTGAAACATGTCTAACGAAGCTGATGAGTTGATGTCATGAAGCTCCTTTGACAATTTAGATCTTTCACTAACAAGCTTCATTACATTTTCCTGAGTCAAACAACTTATCCAATTCAGATAAGTGATTTTGAGTGGACAATTTAATTGAATTCGAACCAAGCTTTTCATCTTTAATCCATTGTTTAATCGAGGTCTTGGGCGCATGAAGTTTCTTCTTTAAATTAATGATACTATTTTGATCCAAAATAACCAAAGACTTCTACGAATCTTCCACCATTTTATCGAAGCCTTTCTTGTAAAACCAAGAATGGAAAAGACGGAAAGGAGTAGGGCCATAATCCACTTTTAGCTCACGCATAAGAATAGGCCGATGAACGGATAAATGTCTATCAAGACATAAAGCCGATAAGGAAGGAAATGAGGTCAATAGTCCTTCCGAAATAAGAAACCTATCCAATTTACTCATCTTGGACGCGGACTTATGTGACAAAGTAAAAGAGTATCCTTCTAAGGGAAGATCAACCAAACCTGCCATAGTAATAAAATTATCGAAAGCATTAGCACCATTAGCATAAAACACAGTACCATGTCTTTCGTTACTCGAACGCACTTCATTAAAATCTCCCAAAAGAACATATTCACCATCCCATGTATCAATCATGTGGCCAAGAAACTCCCATAGCATTACTTTTTCATTTAAATCTTGCGAAGCATAGATAGAAATGATAAGAATTTTAGTAGCCGAAGGAATCCAAGTACCCCTTATTGCCACAAACGAATATGAAACTATAGAATTATCTTTATGAAAAAGATTCGGATCCCATGCACAAAGAATACCACCAGAATAACCCAAAGATAGGCTAAAAGCATAATCAAATGCAAAGTTCCCCCAAAGTACATTGATAGAAAAAAGATCAATGTTCTTCATCTTTGTTTCTTGTATAGCTACAAAACTAACACGGTGTTTAGTATTCAACTCCCGAATCCACCCTTTCTTAGCCTTATTGCCAAGACCTTGGATATTTAGGGACAATAAATTCATCTAACAACTAGACGATATCCTTAAGAGCCAATAATGGCTTCTATATTCTTCATACACCCATCCATGTTATAACCCATAGCATGTCCTACTTTAATCAATTAATCCATCACGTCCAAGAGAGACCCACATGATTTAATAGAAGAGACCCCCTTTATCCCACTGAAATCAGAAGCAACATCCTCATTGTTGCCATTTAAGTCTTCTTTATGTTAAGAATTCCTAGTTGAGTTAACTTCTTCAACATTTACTTTGCCGACATTAGGTGTGAAGCCTGGTGGAAATTGAGGATCATTATTATCCAATATAACCTTGTCCTTATTTGTATCCAACGCACCAATGTCATTGTTCTTTTTAAGGATGTTATAAATAGGGGTGTTAACGATCCGAGTCGAGTTGAGTTTCAGCCTAAATGAGCTAGGCTCGTTTAATAACTACTCGGCTCGAGCTCGAATAAACTTTTATAAGTTAGCTCGAGCTCGAACTTGAATGTTTTTATATTGTTCGAGCTCGAGCTCGAAGCTCGTTTAATTTTTTTAACTTTTATACTAATCAGCTTATTTATTAACTCGAGCTCGAGCTCGAAAAAGCTCGTTTGTGATTACAAAAATAGTTCTAAAGCTCAAACTAATTTTTTTTAACTTATGATAAACACTAATTTGCATTAAAATGCAAGAGAGAACAATATTGGTACACTAATTTTTTAAACTTACAAGTTAGATGTAATCTTTGAAAATGGAAATGGGTATTTGTTTTATAGGGACTCATATCTCTCCACTTCCTTATCTTTTTCAATGTGGGATAGTTAAATTTGCTTTTATACTTATAACTCTTAATCAAAGGTATAATATAAGTTCTTTATGACAAATTTACGCTTACAAATTTACCAACTAAACTAATTAACAATATTAAAACACTTAATCTTACAATCATAAGTTAATACCTAATGTAATTAAACAAGTTATTAAGATTTACAAAAAACATCTAATGAAAAAAGAAAGATAACGTAACAAACATAAGAGCTATTATTTAAAACATGCATATTCTTATATCAATTATAAATCTTTAGTATACGTATTTTACCTTTTTATATGCACGAGTGTTAGAAAGAATATAGTAACACAAACATTTTGTGTTTTCATCAGTTAATTTTAAACTTTTGAACTTCATTGTGATTTCTTTTATTTTGAATGTTTTTTGTTTGGCTCTGTCATGGTAGTTTATTGTATATGCTTACGTTAGATGAAACTTGTAGATGATGATTTTGTTCTTGTGGTTGTACAAAATCTATTTGGGGGTTCTCTTTAGATTCAATTGTATCCATATCTAATAGGACCCACAAACCGTCTAAGTATGTAAATTTAACATTCTCAAAACCTTTGTTGGAGAGGATTAAGTAGAGGTTTGGAAGGGCATTGATATCTTTGATTTTCCCCATTAAGGACCAAGAAAAATCATGTTTCATAAGGCACTCATCATCAAGAACGATGGTTGGAGATGAATCAATTACTTTGTTAGAGTTACCTCTTCCAGTATTCAAAACAGAGGCAAAAGATGTATTTTCCACACCCATGTTTTTGACAGAACCCACAAAAGATTTATTAGGCTGTGAGTCATTGATTATAGGCTGAACATCATTAGTTTTAGGTTCCTTTTGGAACCTCACAACATTGGCATGTAAGCGTAATCTCCCAATCCAAATGGTAGATAAAATTTCAATCAAGCGGTACAACTTATCCACCCTAATAAAAAAAACAAAAGCAAATTTCTTACCAGCCTTAGATCTCTTGAACGGGATGAAAACATCTATAATGTTACCGTAAGCCAGACACACATTCCATAGATCGCGAGTAGTGAAGTGCTCAGGGAAATTCGTAACAAAAACCGATTTGGAGATCTTCTGAGTTTGATCCTCTTTCGAGAGAGAAGAAGAACGATTGTTGATATCCATGAAAAAATAAACGAAAAGAATGAAGGACAATTATTTTGAGATTGAATAAAATTAGTGTTTTGAATAAAGGAAAAAAATGAAAAACCTAAAAACACAATAAATCCCTATGCTCCTAAGGTAGGAGATCACCTAACACGCTCGTTTAAAGTTCAAACAACATGTGATGAACTCGATAAACAAGGGTTATAACAATCATCGCACAAGAGAGGTAGTAGATCTAGTTGTTTTAGGATTCATGATGGGGGTTTTTAGGGTTTTTCCATATGATTACCTAGACAAAAATAATGATTATGATGAAATAATCATCAATTTTGTGGTAATAATCATATGATTATCAAGTCAAAAACGATGATTATTGATCTGATTTGGAGGGTTTTTGGAGGGGTGTTTTGATTCATGGATGACTATTTAATAAAATACAAAGGCTTTATTGTTAGTACAAAAATTATGGTGTAGAAGATGTATGAGGTTAACTCACTTGAAATAAGAAAACTCGATAATGCTCTGTGGGCTTTTAGAACCGCCTACAAAACACCAACCAGAATCACACCCTATAAACTTCTATACGGAAAAAACTGCCACTTGCCGTTTGAAATTCAACATCATGTATACTGGGCACTTAAAAACTGTAATCCGAATCTCATCGTGGCTGGTGAGAAAAGAATGTTTCAATTACATGAGTTAGACGAACTTCGCAATCATGCATATGAAAACCCTCGTATGTACAAAGCAAGAACCAAAGTCTGGCACGATAGAAAACTAAAAATGAGAAAAAAAATTATAAAAGTAAATAGAGTGATGTTATTTCAATCGAAATATAAATTCAAACAGCTAAAACTTAGATCTCGATGGCTTGGACCATATTTATGAAACATCAATATCCATCTGGATATGTTGAACTATATGGTAAGAACGGCAAAACGTTTTTTGTCAATGGCCATCGACTCAAGCTATATCATGAAGAAGATACATACAGTATCCAATGGGAAGAACTCACACCCTTCTTTCCCAAAGAATGAATAACCGAAGCATGAGTCTAGCTAATGAATCTGAAAAATTAAGCGCTTCTCGGGAGGCAACCCGTGCTTTATCTCCTTTCAACTTAAGTGTGGAAGAGGAGCGTGTAATATAAAAAAAATCGAAAATCAAAATCCCCAAAAATATTTTTCTTTTTTGTGTTATTTGTTTATTTTTGCAGGTAGTATCAAAGAAAAAGAAAAAGAAAAAGAAAACATGATGCTCGATCATGGATAACTCGCTCGCAGCTACACTCACTTATGCCCCGGGAAGTGTCGTTTTCCCTTTAATTTTCTTTATTTTTATATTTATCAGGTTTTCACATTTAGGGCAATGTTCAACTTAAGTATGAAGGAGAAGTCAAATAGGAAAAATTAAATATATCATTTCCCTCCATGTTTGCCCTATAATCTGGCCACGTTTTAACTGATATTTTATAAAAAAATTAATATATAGTTTTTCTTCTAAAATAATTAATAAATAAAAAATGTATCTCACTTAGTAAGGCAAATCCTACTTAGATTGACATCATCGCACAAAAATAATTCACTAAATTGTGAGGTCAATTCTAGCCTTTGATGCATATCTTCTGCACATTCTATGAGAGTGCCGGTAATTTAGTAGCTCTAGAACTTGTGCTTGATTATCATTTACTAGAGTGCAATGAGGTTAATTTATAGACAATTTCATATGATAAGAGGTAAAATAATCCCCATGTAATCCCAATACTCCGCAGCACTCGCTTTCAGTGCTAAAATATCCATGAATAATATGCTCAATGTCTAAGTTTTGTGCCAGCCTTAGTTATCATTGTCGTATGGTATTAAAAAATGTATGTTATAAGGCTTTGGTTTGGCACATGATATTATGTTTCTCATGTTCACCCACATCATATTCCCACATTTTGCCTATTTGAGATTTTATCTGGTGTTCACGCCTCATCGGTCATGTTTATGTGTCTTGTACAAGCATATGGTAGCTATCTAATTTATATTTGTGCAAAATTGAGCGATCTCACAAATATAAAACCCTATATGAGTAAATTGTGTGAATAAATAAATATATCCATTATGTGAGGTGCTTATGTTATATGTCAATGCCTAAAACCAGATAAACACTTGTTAAATAAAAACTAATTTCTTCACGTCCACGATAAATGAATTTTGTTTTCTCGCTCTGATTGCTTGAGGGCAAGCAATATCTAAGTGTGGAGGGATTTGATAACGCCTTAATTATACATATTTTCGACGGCGTTATTGTATATATTATTATCATTTCTCATGAACTTTCGATACTTAATAGCATGAAATATGTGCAGGTTCACTTGAAGATAGTCCAAGCATAAAAGTGTCCAAGATATAAGTATTTATACCTTATGGGAGTCAAGCTAAATAAAGATAAAGAATAAAGTCCAAGAAACAGAAGAAGTACGCTGCACTTTTCTATAAGTACGCCATACTTACCCCTGAAATCAATGAAGTTAGTTATTGCCCAAAGTACGCCGCACTTTCTATTTGTGCGTCACACTTTTCTATTTATGCGCCGCACTTCTCCACAACATTAATGATCCTTTGCCGCCAAGTAGTAAAGTGCGCCGCACTTTTCTACAAGGGGGCCACACTTGGACCCTCGCACAGCCTATAAATAGAGGAGAATTCCAAGCCATTTTACACACACTTCTACAATATCATTCCCAACAATTATCTATCACTTCTTTGTGTTCTTAGGCATGAAAATCCAACAATAAGAACATCAAGAAGACGGGTTTGTAAGTATTTAGAATAAATGGGGTAAAATAGATTCGATATTTGTAATCGGGTTACTTTTGATCCATTATCTATCTGAATCTCGTATGTTTCTCATTACTCTCTTTATCCTTGTTATTATGAACTTCGTAGCCATGAGAGGCAAACCTCTTATAACTACTCGGATATGTTAATATAATGAAAAAGCATTTGGTATTAATATGATTTTGTCAATCTCATGTTTATATTGAAATCCTATCGTATTTGATCTTATAAACTTTGCTTATCACCTTTGATTATATATACATAATGGTATAGGTCGAAAGGGCCATTGTGTACTATATGGTTTTAAACATTTGTCTATGAATCTTTATCATTTGGTTGGAGAAATCCGCTTATGTTAATTGATAAGCAAAATAGATTTGATATAATAGTAACTTGATTGATTGCGTGACACACTTGATTAAGTTACACTAATATAAGTCTTGAGTTAAAACGGGTAATTTTGTAAGAACGTTATTTTGACGAAAAAAGCCTTTTTATGAGTTAAGAATAAAATCAAAGATCATGATTATTACTATTGCTATGAATTATATGAAACTATCCAAGTAGTTATATCTTTTTATAACTGAATTCACTCTTCATAATTTACTTGTTATTTTACTTGCAAAAGTTATTATAATTTATCTTAACTCTTGTGATTATACGAACATAACCAAGTCCATGTGGATCGACCTGGTCTTACCTGAAATGTTGTACTACATACGTGGGTTATACTTTACCCGTGTGTTGGTCTAAAAATCAGTAAAACTAGTAATATAAATTTAAAGCTTTTACAACGCATCAAAGTTTTTGGCGCCGTTGCCGGTGATTTAAAACTATTCTATAATCATTTATTAGTAATTAAAACAAATCATAATCACTTTTTCCTCAAAAATCATCATTCTGCACACTTTCTTTAACTTTGTTGCAGAAAGTGCGATGTACTTTCTACAATCAAACGTGTTTTCTAAAACGTTCCCCTTCCGCATCTCTTTTCAAACATTTCACTTTTAATGCATAGACGTGCTTCCAATTTTGAACTTGTTGAACCATTAGCTGAACCAGAAAGAACCCTGAATCGTAGACTTTGTCGACTAAAAAGGAGAGTCCCGTTCGAACGATTGGACAAACGACCTGAACACCCAAGAGTAGTCTATGTACCTATTCTCGGTATCACCTATTTTTGGCACTTTATAAACCTTTCTGAAAGTCACAACCCTATGGCTAATCCCGATGATGAACCTATGTGGGCAGCTGACCGCGTTGTCGTCCTGACTCCTGGTTCAACAATTGCCATACCTAAAACCGCAAATAAATTCACCATTAAAGGTAATCACTTGACTCTTGTCAAAGGAAACCAATTCGATGGTAGAATTAAAACCAATCCTCACAAACACATTCACGAATTCTCGGTGTATGCGATATGTTCAAATACGGAGAAACCAAATTGAAGTTGTCCGACTAATGATGTTTCCCCTATCACTCATGGGTGAAGTAAGAACCTGGTTGGATTAACTAAACGAAGGAACCATTGAATCCTGGGACGAACTGAGAACCACCTATATCAGCTGATTTTCCCCCCAGCTCTATTCGATCGACTTCTCGGATAAATCCGAGCATTCTCATAGCGCAAACATGAAACTCTAACAGATGCATGGCTTCGTATGAAAGAAATGTAAAGAAATTGCCACAGACACAATTTAACCAAGGGAAATATTATTAAAACATTCTATCACGACCTTAATGAAACAACCCAAGAAGCTCTAAATGTCACAGCATAAGGCATCTTTCTTTATAAAATACCAAATCAAGCCTATCAACTTCTTGAAGACAAAGTCTTGCTCAAACTCGATTGGGCTAAAAACCAATAACCTCTCTTAATAAAATTATAGCTTTCGTCGATGAAGGCAGCAGTAATTTTGATACAGACAAAATTATGGCAAGAATGGATGCATTAACCATGAAAATGGATGCTCAGTACAAAGAACTACAATCTCGTGCCAAATGCAATCACTGTGGAGGAAATCACTCAACCGCATATTGTAACAATGATGACACACCCATGTCTCGCGAAAAAGAAGCAATATTCATGCAAACCTTCCGACGCACATGTTTTTACAATGATTATCGCGACCGTGACTCAAATCGTGATAATTGGTGTTTGATGAGTGTTTTACAAGCTTTAAAATTATAAGAATAGATTTACCAAACGATCGACTAAAAAACACAACATTCGAACAAGTATATCTTATCGAGTGTAATATAGTATTAGGTAAGTCCAGGTCGTTCCACGGGATTTGTAGCAATTCACATATTGTTTATTAAGTAACAAAGCCAATATGATTGTCACTGATCAAATAGCCTAAACGTGTGCAAAGCAAAGTAAGAAACAAGGCATGATCCACATAACATAATAGACAGAGATAAAGCAAGGCTATAAACAAATCATGCAAGTCATATATGATTGGTAATCATAATAACAAGCATATCTGCCAATAATGACATAGAATCCTTTTGGCCTAGAGACTACATCATCACGAGCGCATTAAGCATGGTTTAGATCAAATATGCATACATATGAATTCCTCCCAACCCGGTCGATCAACATAAGGAATGGTCTTAAAGACTATTTTACTTGAGTTATTTATAGTTTTACTAATCAATTCTCACAAGATTAGCACCGAATTGTTATAGACAGACAATGTAAAATTCATCAAGACAATAGACCATTTCAACCTAATTCTATTATAATGACAAATCATTAGATAAACAATGATCCAAGTAAAACAATGTCGAATCCATAAGCATATATATTCACAACTCATAATAAAATCATCCAAATATTATATCATATTTCACATATCCAACATACAAGAACAAAGTACCAAAACCAATAACCAATTGCTCCCACAAACAACCAATATCTGAACCTCCTGAAATAACCCGAGGGGCTATCACGACCCCGCTGAAAATCAACAACACATCACCAAATGATATGTTTGGTAACGGGTTTAATATAGTAAAGAAATTAAAGACTTGGTGTGAATCATCTAATCCTCATGGTATGGTGTATTTAGGTTCAGGAAATATGGTGTTTGGGGTCTAGAAATGGTGGTGGATCAGTGGCGATTCATGGTGATTATACTGGTGGTGATATGGTGGTAGAACGATGGTATAAAGAGGCGTTTGGATCCTTAGACCCTAGGGCTCTCACACCTAGTTCCAAGGTCTCCAATGGTGAGATATATGTTTCCCTGACACCAAATGGGTCTATTTAAAAGTTCTAACACTTGGGGAACAAGGTGGAAGGTTACATGATCGGTTTGAGGAGTTAATAGCATAATAATTGCATCAGACAGAAAGTGCGCCACACTTACAGAAAAGTACGTCGTACTTTGATTCAGTGAAAAGCGTGCTGCACAAAATAAATTATGCGTCGTACTTGATGTTGGTGAAAAGTACACCGCACTTATTAGCAAGTGCGGCGTACTTGGTACATTTTTAGCTCTTAAACGAATTTCTTAGTTGTAGATAATTGTTTCCTCTTTTTGTGGCCGCTTGAATCAATTGAATCCGAGTTCGTATGACCGAGTTATGGCCAAAACAGTGAATAGGTATCGAGAAGCTAGAGCTTGAGTTTACTTCTTTGTTTAAGATCCATATCTTCGTGTATTCTTCTGTTTCCTTCCACGATACGTATCATGAACCTACAATAACAAATATAGTCTATTAAGTATCGAAAGTTCATATAATTAACCAACAAGTATATATAAAAGCATAGTTAACACATATAGAAATATGTATAAAATGCGCGTGATCAGCGTTCAAGCAATACAATAAAGACTATTATTGATCTAACACTGATGATAAACCCGACATCCAAAAACAACTAAGCGATTTTATAAAATCTCAACAATCAACAAACGCTTTTATTAAAGAAACATTCATGGACCTCAAAACCAAACTAGAAACCACAACCAAAAACCATAATGCCTCGATCCAAAATCTAGAAGCAAAATTCGACAGACTTGCTGACAAGCAATCTGCTCGACCTTCTAGATCTCTTCCGAGTAACACTCAACCGAACACAAAAAGTAACTCATCTAAACCATACCAACAACCTCAAGCTCAAAACAAGTATGTAAATGCCGTATTTACAATAAGAGGTGAATCCTATGACCCACCCACCAACCTAAATGATCCTTAAAATGATTCTCAGACTCCTATCAATTTCGATAGTGATGATGAATATAAAGAATCAACACCTCAACCTCAACCACCAAAACCAATCAAAGAAACACCAATACCCAAGCCATATAAACCAAGAATCCCATATCCTCAAAGCCTTCGAAAAGAGAAAATGGAAGCCAATACGGAAAATTCCTTGACATGATTCGAGCTGTATGAATCAATGTACCTTTTATTGATTTCTTAGCAGGAATGCCGAACTATGGCAAATTTCTCAAAGAACTTGTTAGCAACAAACACAAGCTTGAACAAATCTCATCCGCTTTTATTAGCAATGAAAGTTCATCTATGATCCAAAACAAAGTTCCACCAAAACTCGGAGACCCTGGAAGTTTTCTCATTCCATGCACCTTCAGCAAAACATTCTCTTGCAACGCCTTGGCCGATCTTGGCGCTAGCATTAATCTTATACCATATTATCTCTATGCAAATCTATCTCTTGAAACTCTAAAACCAACTAAAATGAGTGTGAGATTAGTAGACTGATTATTTCAATACCCCATTGGAATAGCTGGAAATATGCTAGTTGAAGTTGGTAAATTCACTTTTCCTATGGATTTCGTAATTCTCACAATAGAGAAAGACAGCAAAGTTCCTCTTATCTTAGGAAGACCTTTCCTACATATCGCAGACGCAGTAATTCACATGAAACAAAAACAACTCAATCTTAGAGTTGGTTCAAAGAGAATGACCTTTTCGATCGACTCATCAATCAAACACTCCTATTCTAATGCTGATACATGTTTCAGCATTGATGAAATCTTAGAAGAAGATTTCGATGCTCTTCTCGATGAATGAAGCAAAATCCTTTATTCAATCGAAGGAACTCCTCTCGAAGATAAAATCTTTTCTGAATTTGATGAATTCATAGCCATGAATATCGAACAAAACACTGAATCAGACACAAATAAAGAAGAAATAACCTTAAAAAAATCACCTTCGACGCTGATTATAAAATTAAGAAATCCCTTGATGAACCTCCTATGGATCTTGAACTCAATCATCTTCCTGATCACCTAGAAAATGCATTCTTGGAAGAACCTTCTTTTCTTCCTATGATCATTTCATCTTAGCTTTCTGAACGAAACAAAAATAAACTTATCTCTATTCTTAAAAGACACAAGCAAGCTTTTGCTTAGAAAACAATAGACATTTTTGGTATCTGTCCATCTTTCTGTAAACATAAAATTCAACTCCTAGATGACAAAAAACCAGTTGTTCAAAAGCAAAGAAAATTAAACTAAAACATGCAAGAAGTAGTAAAAAAGAAATAGTAAAACTCCTCAATATTAGTATTATATATCCAATCATTGATAGCCCTTGGGTAAGCCCCATCCACTGTGTACCAAAGAAATAAGGTATTATAATATTCACAAACGAAAATGATGAACTTGTCCCAACAAGAACCATTACGGGTTGGCGAGTTTGCATCGACTATCGTAAACTCAACGAAGCAACTGCGAAAGATCACTTTCCATTGCCATTCATGGATCAAATGTTTGAGAGACTCGCAGGAAATAAATACTTCTGTTTCCTCGATGGTTTTTCTGGATATTTTCAAATACTGATCGATCCTATGGATCAAGAAAAAACTACCTTCACATGCCCTTTTGGAACATACGCTTACAGGCGAATGCCTTTTAGCCTTTGTAATGCACCCGCTACTTTTCAAAGGTGCATTTTAGCAATCTTTCACCACATGATCGAAGAATCTGTAAAAGTATTCATGGATGATTTTTTCGTCTTTGGAAACTCTTTCGATAATTGTCTCCACAATCTCGATAAAATGCTTCAACGTTGTAAAGATGCAAGTCTTGTCCTTAATTGGGAAAAATGTTACTTTATGGTTGAAGGAATCGTTCTAGGACACAAAGTGTCTGGAGCAGGTCTTGAAGTTGACAAAGAAAAAATTGACGTAATCTCTAAACTTTTACCCCCACCAATGTTAAAGGCATTAGAAGTTTTTTGGGACATGCTGGATTCTATCGACGTTTCATAAAGGACTTCTCAAAAACTGCTCGTCATTTAACAAAAATGCTTGAAAAATATACTCCATTCGAGTTCGACGATGAATGTTATAAAGCATTCAACTCTTTAAAAGAAAAACTCACATGCACTCCAGTAGTCATTAGCCCGAATTGGAATCTTCCATTTGAGCTAATGTGTGATGCAAGCAAATTCGCAGTTGGAGCAATCTTAGGATAAAAAGATGGAAAACATTTTCATCCCATCTATTTTGCAAGCAAAACTCTAAATGCAGCTCAACAAAATTATATAGTTACAGAAAAAGAACTAATACTTGTAGTATTTGAATTCGATAAATTCTGACCATATCTGATATTATCCAAAACTATCATTTACAACGATCACACAACTCTCAGACACCTATTCAAAAAGCGAGATGTTAAACCACGTCTTATACGTTGGTATTGCTATTGCAAGAATTTGATATAGAGATAAAAGACAAAAAAGGTACAGAAAATGTTGCCTCCGACACTTTTCTCGGATTGAGAATGATGAGACAAGTGATGACAATGAAATCAATGACAACTTTCCTGGCGAAACCCTTATAGAAATTAGCACCAAAGAAATACCATGGTTCGCAGACTTTGCAAACTATTTGGCAGGTGATATTATACCTAAAAAGATGACGTACCAACAGAAAAACAAATTCTTCTCTGACCTAAAAAACTATTTTTGGGAAAAACCTTATCTTTTCAAAATATGTACAGATGGTATGATTAGACGTTAAGTCTCAGGACCAGAAACTAGTACTATATTAGATCAATGTCACCATGGACCTACCGGTGGACATTATGGACCCACTACCATAGCTAAAAAGGTCATAGACTCAAGCTTTTATTGTCTAACAATCATAAAAGAAGCTCATACTCTACTTCGTCTTTGCGAAGCATGTCAAAGAACTAGAAATATATCCAAAAGAGATGAAATGCCATTAAACAACATTTAAGTATGCGAAGTTTTTGACATCTGGGGTATAGACCTTATGGGACCATTCCTGAAATCATATAATTTTGAATATATATTAGTCGCCATAGATTATGTATCTAAATGGGTCGAAGCTCAAGCTCTACCGATAAACGAAGCTAGACTCATTATCACATTTCTCAAAAAACTATTCTACCGTTTTGGAATGCCGAAAGTCCTCATAAGCAACCAAGGCACTCACCTCTGTAATAAAAAAATGGAAAACACTATGAAAAGGTAAGGTGTAACTCACCGATTCTCTACATCATATCACCCTCAAATGAGCGGACAAGTTAAAAATACAAACAAAGCTCTTAAAAGAATCCTTGAGAAAACAGTGAAAGACAATCTCGCTATTTGGTCAAGAAAACTCGATGATGCTCTATGGGCTTTTAGAACCGCTTACAAAACACCAACCGAAACCACACCCTATAAACTTCTATATGGAAAAAACTACCATTGTTGTTTGAAATTCAACATCGTGCATACTGGGCACTTAAAAACTGTAATCCAGATCTCATCGCATCTGGTGAGAAAAGAATGTTTCAATTACATGAGTTAGACGAACTTCGCAATCATGCATATGAAAACTGTCGTCTGTACAAAGCAAGAACCAAAGTCTGGCATGATAGAAAACTAAAAATGAGAAAAGAATTTAAAAAGGAAATAAAGTGATGTTATTTCAATCAAAATACAAATTCAAACAGCCAAAACGTAGATCTTGATGGTTTGGACCATATTTATGAACCATCAATATCCATAAGGATATGTTGAACTATATGGTAAGGACGAAAAAACGTTTATTATCAATGGCCATCGACTCAAGCTATATCATTAAGAATATACCTACAGTATCCAATAGGAAGAACTCACACCCTTCTTTCCCAAAGAATGAATAACCGAAGCATGAGTCTAGCTAATGACTCTGAAAAATTAATCGCTTATTGGGAGGCAACTCGTGCTTTATCTCCTTTCAACTTAAGTGTGGAGGAGGACCATGTAATAAAAAAAATTGAAAAATCAAAATCCCTAAAAATATTTTTCTTTTTTGTGTGTTTTGTTTATTTTTGCAGGTAGTATCAAAGAAATAGAAAAAGAAAACATGATGCTTGATCATGGATAACTCGCTCGTAGTTACACTCACTTATATCCCAGGAAGTACAGTTTTCCTTTTAATTTTCTCTATTTTTATATTTATCAGTTATTCACATTGAGGGCAATGTTCAACCTAAGTGTGGAGGAGGAGTCAAATAGAAAAAATTAAATATATCATTTCCCTCCATGCTTGCCCAATAATATGGCCACGTTTTAACTGATATTTTATAAAAATTTAATATATAGTTTTTTCTTCCAAAAAAAAATAAAAAAAAAATGTAGCCCACTTAGTAAGGCAATTCCTACTCAGATTGACATCATAACTAGCACAAAAATAATTCACTAAATTGTGAGGTAAATTCTATCCTTTGATGCATATCTTCTGCACTAGCTATAAGAGTGCCGGTAATTTAGCAGCTCTAGAACTTGTTGATGCGTATTTTCTTTTAATAGACGAGGTTTTAAATTTACAAACTGCGAACTACCTAAGGTCTATATACACACTAACAAGCAGTGTACCCGGTCACGTGCAGTGTACTTTGGATAAGTCTGAGGTCAACCCAAAGAGCTATGTGTTGGTGTTTTAACTTGAGGCAATTAAATTATAAACTAGAAAGCATTTAAACTTGTCACGTTTTAATTCAAGGAATAAGAACTTAATTGAGATGGTTTAATACGAATGAATGGAACAAAGTAAACTAACTTAAGTATATCTTATTTAACGATGTGATTAAAATAATTATTCTATTTGGTATCGCCTGGACTAAATGGTCATCGAATCCTGCCCTATAACACTAGTCCTGGTCCCGTTGGTCCTGGTAGCCGGTCTCATAGGTCCCACTGCTCCTGTTGGTAAAGGTAACCTAGTATCATAGAATTTGGTTTATTAAATATTTATTAGTGGTCTCTAACAAATATTCTTTCACACTTATGGTCAATGAGTGACAACCAATTAGATATCTCAAAAAGAACATAAATCAATCAAACCACAAAGATAATTAATTTGTAATACAGATAATACATAGAATGCCTAGCCAAAAATTATATTCATATAATCAAGATTACGGTCAATTAATGAAAATAATGAAAACATAATATTCGAACCAAACTAATACGATGATGATGGTGTCTTCGCCCGTGATCGAACCGGAAAACCAATCGTGGTTGCTATCCTTTTCTTGCATCGCATAGCCAAACAACGAACAAGAGGAATACACTTTTTTTTCCTCCTGGTGCCGAACCAATAAAAACCACCAGGAGAGTATATCCCTAAAAATCACTAATAAGGTGTCATTTTATACGCTTTTTAGGGGTCATTTAACCCCCTAAATCATGCTATTATGCTCGAATTATGCACTTAAATGTTTGTTTTACATTTTTAGCACTTAGATAGCTTTTAGAGGAAATACACGTGACTTGGGCTCAATTGGAGAAGAAACGGACAAGACTACGACTCTACACCAACTCTTTTGAAGGGAATTCCTTACAGTAGCTGGAGACGGCGTCGTCAAACCTTGCGACGGCGTCAAAGCATACAAGCGACGGTGTCAAAAACTTAAGACAGCGTCAGAACATAACCGCCTCAAATGAAACCCTAAAAGATTCGGCGAAGCGACGGCATCAGGAATCTCGCAACGCCGTCACAACTTCTTTTTCTATATATACTTGTAGTTTTTAAGGTTTTCAAGTGTGTAACTTTTGGGATCCGAACATTAGTTTTAGAAGATAAATTTGGCTGCTACTTAGGCTGTTTTTAGGGTGTCAAAACACTCTTGTATCTGCCATTAACTCATGTTCTAATCAAGTGAGATCCTTTATCTTTTATCATTCAATATGTCTATGTGTTTTTTGATTGATTTATGCTCTTCACTTCATTATAACATGTCTGGCTAGATCCATTAGTATTTATTTATGATTGCATGAAACTTATTATGTAGATCCTTATTATGTTGCTTCTTGTGATGAATGTGTGCGTTAGGCTTTAGAAAACTAGAAATAAGATATTAAATTGTCGTAGACATCTAGGGAAACGTGAGTGTGTAGAAAGGATATCATCGGTAACAGTCTTCATACTACATTACCCCTAATATGGTTGATCCCTCTTAAGTGTTTTAATTTCATGTAACGTACTCTTAGGGGCCTTGTAATAGTCTTCATACTACCTTACTTATGCGTTGCCTTAACGGAATATTACATAGACGGCAGGTTCATGCAATTCATTCATGACTTAGGAAATACTTACACAGATCATTACAAGAGTGACAAAGCAACATAATATAGAGAAACATAATAAGGAGTAATGCATGATTAAGTAAATACGTTCGTTTACTATATAGTTATCACCAAAGTAGTTTAGATTTAATTATTAGTTTAATTAGTTAAAAATCAACCAACCTCTCAAACTATGATTTTACTTGCTTTTATAAAAATATAAAAATACAAAAAGAATCTTCTCTGAACCCCTTAGACTTTTGTTAGATTTTGTTCGAGCCTTCCCAACCTATTCCCCTAGAGAATGATAACAACCCCCGAGTCTTGCCTTACTACACTACAAGGGTTAGGTACTATGCCTAGGGGATTGTAAAACTTCTTTTGAAGTCTTACGACGATAGCATAAAGTTTTTAGCGCCGCTGCGTGGGGAATAGTTAGGTTTCGATCATTGTTTAACTTAGATCTACTCGCTTAAATCATTTCAAGTGAGATTTTATTTTCAGTAAATTAGCTTTCTTGTAGTCTATCTCTTCTTGTTTGTTTGTTTGGTAATTTTTATTGACTATTCCATTCTTCATTATGGAGAACATAAATCTACCACCGACCAATAACCCACCTGTCCTACCAACTGCGCTACGAGCAAAGGTTGTCCAAGATCTCAACGAGCTACATGAAATCTCGGCCTATATCGATTCTCGCCTAGAGATCATTGACCAATTTCTTGATGGTCTCACACAACCATCTAATGAAATTTATATAGATGACCTTGAGCCCGATGATGAATCGGTAGATACACCACTTGTTTCTCCTTTTCTAGATTCGGATGATGATTCTGATGATGGTGAAGTTCTTAATGAGTTAGAAGAATACTGTAATGCATGAAAGTTATGCCGAAAAAAGATGATTAATAGTTTTGATGCTTGGCATTCCAGTTTATGATTTGCTTTAGGAAGTTTGCCGCCTACTTTGACCCCTTTTTACCAATGAACATTATTACACATAAGGCCTATAATACTATTATGGTAGACGGATTAGAATGTACATGGAGAAACTTAGTTGCCATCATTAAGGATGTCTATGTGTTTGTTGGAAGTTTCACTTACATTACGGATTTTGTGGTATTAAAGGATATTGGAGAATTTATTATAAGCGATATGACTAATGTTGTGATGCGAAAACCATTTAGAGCTGTCACTCAGTTATAATACGACTACGTTAAGGGCTTAATTTCATTCACTAGGATCTTTGATACATACATTTATAGGATGCACCACACAATACCTAGGCTTAAGAACTTTAATTGGAGTAAAGTCCCACCCATAATGGTGCTCAGCCAACGAGATTTAATGAGCGGACTTAAGCATGCCCATGAGAAAAATAAGCTCATGTTTAAAAATTATTTGAACCTAGGTCCCAAATATCAAGTCGACGAGAGCATGAAGGAATGGTTCATCCATGGACATGTGTTCCTGAACAAAGTCATGTAAGGACGTATGACTCTGAGTCTAGCTACAAGACTCGTTAAATAAAGAAAAGCACTTTTTAGGAGGCAACCCTCTTTCCGTTGTTAAAGTAAGTATGCTTTTCAAGCTTTTTCCTTACTCTTACTAAAGCAGGCACATACAAAAATCTTGTTGATCCCAATGAACAGATCTTGAACTCCTTAGCTTGATGTAAGGTTTAGTATCCTTGGATAAATTCAAAGGCACTAAGACTGAAACTTTGAGTGTATGATATAAACTATGCGGAATCTAGTTTATTTCACTAAGAAGAATAATAATGTGTGTATGACAAACAAAATTACAACCAAAACAATAAGTTTCAATATATTAATACCAACACTCTTTGACAGTGTTAGGGTTTACAACCTTGAAGCCATGACAATGACTCATTTTTGTATATTCTAATTCTATGCCTTAGGACCTCCTTTTATACACCAAGGAGTCCTACAAGGCTTACAATACTTTCCTAAGATATCATGATCTTTTCTAAAAGCAAACGTAATCTCTTAAACAAATACATTATACATATCTTCTTCACAAATAACTAATACTTATCTTCGTAAGTATTCTTGTTCTCCAAACAATCCTTATCTCTTTACTTGTCTTTATCCTTCTGACAGTAGTAACTCTTCTAGCAGTTGTAATCCAGCAGCATTAACTTTTGTACCAGCAGTACTAATAAACATAAGCAGTAGTAACTTTAGTACTAGCAGTACTAATATATACTAACAGTAGTAACTGTGTACTAGCAGTCTTAACTTTACTACTAGCAGCACTAACTACTTAGCATATATTTCAATAAGATCACTAACAGTACTAACATTGTACTGACAGTATTAACTTTCCACTAACAGTCTTAACTACTTAGAGTATTTGCTTAACAGCAGTAACATTCACCTGAGCAGTAGTAACTTCAAGAAGCCTTTTAATCCCAACAATCCTCCCCTAAACTTGATGTTCATCTTCTGAATCTTCAAGTTTCATTCAAAGTCTTTACCATCACCAGGAGGATGCTTCCAAACACTTCATTGACCATTTTGCTGCTTTACCATGAGCTTGAGTAGTTGATAAACCATCTCATTCCACTGATCTGCTTGAAGCTTCTTGTTCAGCATGTTTGTGATTGTTATTGGTGTAAGGGGATATCTCTTTTCAACCAACATAAAGACATGTAAATGTTTAAACCTTACAAAGTGCACTCCACAGGAATCATATAACTTCCAAACTGTCACCTTGTATCCTTGTAGAGATCTCCATACTTCACTTTCTACATCAGGTTCAAACATTACTCTCAAATCACCCCATAACACCCTTTCAAAATCTTCCTCTGGCCTGTTATCCCCATGCTTAGCTTTAACTAACTTCCACAAATTTACTAAGTCTTCTCTGTCAAATTCACTAAGCAGTTGGCTGAACACATGGTATAGCTTTGAACTTCCATCAGCTCTAAATATTTCATAATACCCTGGCTTACCTCTTGTGTGAATCTAAAAACCTACAACTGGTACTTTGGTAGCTAGAGGTATAGCATTGATTGCTATTTCTTCTTCTTTAGCAAGCTCAAAGCATTTCTTAAGTTCTTCTTCCTCTTTATCATCCTCCACTCTTTGCCTTTTGGAAGATTCTTGTTCTTGCTTATCCTTTGCTCTTTTCCTACCAATTGATTTCTTTCTGCTGCTGCCTTCAGTTTTCTTTTCACTACTTTCTTCCTTTTGTACCTTTTCTGAAGGAAGATCTTCTTCCATGGGAACAAAGCTATTTATCCACTTCATATGTTTTTCAAAAAGCTTCTGAACTTCATCAAAGCTTTTATCCTTTAACTGTGCATGTGAGTAGCCTGTCATGTTCTTCAGATACTGTATCATCTGATTTCTTCTTTAAGTTTTAGTGGGAGGTTTATTCCTTGTAGCTTCTGCTCTTTGTGCTGCAAAGAACTTCTTTCTTTCTCTAATAAATTCAGCCAGCCTTCTTGACTTTTCTTCAATAGACGTGGCTTCTCTTTCATTTTCTTGTAAATTTGCAGCTAACTCATAATTTGCCTCCATCATGGCTTGCTCATTGTCCAATTCTTCATAAATAGATGCTATGCTAGCTTCTTCTTGTGCAACTCTCTCTTTTTGAATTCTTTCTAATTCTGCTTGCTCTTCAGCTTCAATCTCTCTTGCAAGCTCTTCATCAAGTTCCATTTGATCTTTCTTCTTTAATGACTTTTCAGGCTCAATCATTATTGCCTTGCCTTTGTCTTTGGAATTCTAAGAAGGAAATGTTGTTGTTACAGTAGATTCAACAGGTTCTCTAAAAGCAATTCCCTTAGCTCTTTGCTGTGGTGGTGTAGTTATTGCAGGTGTAGCAACAACCGTTGTAGTAGCAGTACTAACCATTGTAGTGGCAGTACTAACATTTTCACCTGATTCTTGAACCAAACATTTTTCCTTAGGTTTTGCACTCTTCATTGCAGCAAGTGCTTGAGCTAGTTTAATTTCTTAAGCTAAATCAATTTCATCAGTACTAACTGGAATTGACTTTATAGTTGTAGCAACATTAATCACAGGCTCTTCAGTCTCTACAACTATCTCATCACCATCAAAAACACTAGTATTAAACATCAGATTATGATTATTCTCATCATTCCTCCTCTGAGTCTCAACTAGAGTAACTTCAACATCTCTGTCAATAGCTTCAATTCTACTCCTCCCCTGTTTGGATGCATCCTCCTGAGCACCCAAACTTTCATCATCTGAGGATTCAACTCTTCTTGTGACACCAACCTTGTATAATCTATCGAAGTTATGAGTTCGGAACCCTGCTTTCTTCTCTAACTGTTTAACTATCAACTTTAAATTTGTGATCTCCTGAGCTTGAGCAGTCTTAGTATGTTCCAGGTCAAGGAATCTCTCAGACAAATTGGTACACATATCCATCAATTCAGTGAGTTTCATTCTATCCTCACCACTTTGTAGTGGATCATTGGAATGCGTAGGTACATGTTCCTCATTTGGTACATCAGCAGTAGAATCACTAGGGTGAGGAACTTTAGTATTCTTTTTCTGCTTCCTCCTAGACTATTTCTTCTGGGGTTTAGATGTAGATGGTTGAGTAGTAATGGGTGTCTGTTGAGAATCAATAGGAATGTCTCCCTCTTCTTGATTAGCTTGAACCATCATTGTTGCAAACAGGGGTGTTACTCTCCCAGAAAAATCTTTTCCTTCTCTCTTCATATTGGCAAAGATTTTCTTTGTGCATGAGGGGTTAACATAAATCTTCTTGTGATGTGACATATCACCAAGCTGTTGATTAATAAACACTTGTACAAATTGTGGATACATCAGAAATTTAACCCCTCCCTCTAAGTGCTTTACCATAGCATCCAAAATATACTTGGAAAGGTTAAATTTTTGGTTTGTGGCCAAGCATATGATTACAAAGGCCATAGTGCTACTAAATTCATTCCAGGAAGTTGACTTAGCACTAAGGCATTGCAATATGGTATGAATTAAGAACTTCCATTGTGGAGAAAAGAAAGCTTTATAAAATCTAAGCTTTTGAGAAGGTTTTTCATACCCCATTCTTGCCAATTCTTCAAAAATTGTAGTAGTTGGCAAACAATCGGTACCATCTGCTTCTTCTAAGTGAAGATAACTTCTAATACTTGTCTCTATGATAATCACTTTCTTCTTATCAACTAGGGCTTGTATCTAACATTCTCCATTAACCGTCTTTACCTTTGCTGTTGCCTAGAACTGTTCAATGCAAGATGTGTAGATAGTAGGATTAACAGTTATAGCATAATTAATTTGGTTAGCATTCAGAAAATCAATAATCTTATAAAACCCATCACTTTCAGCAGGTTTTTCCAAGAATGCGACCATATTGTGAGTGTCAGGAAAAGTTAGGGTTGACATTCTTTTGTGTTTTGATGATTAAAGATGAAATTAAGTTAGGGTTTACGTTTAGAGAGCGTTTAAATGATTGGAATCGAATAAAGAATCGAATGAAACCCTGAATCAAAGTATTTATAAAATCACCCTTAGCGGTATTAACTTGAACTGGCAGCACTAAATTATGCCAAACAGTAGTAAGTAACCCGACAACAGTAACTCAACAGCATCAACGTAAGCTTAGCAGCATTAATGTATACAAGCAGTAGAAACTTTATGCTTAGCAGCATTAAGTTATATTACCAGTATTAACCTAAGGCTAACATCATTAAGTTTGGGTTACCAGCATTAACTTCAATTTCTTTCCAAAAAGGACTTCTATCATCAATTAGTTCTTCTCACAAGCTCTCTTTCTATTTTTATGCTTACAATATCTCTCAATTCTTATTGCTTACAAAATTACTCTTTTCTGTTTTTATTTACACATCTCTCTTTCTTTAATTTTTAACTCACAACATCTCTCTTTTCTTTTTGCTCACCATATCTGATAATTTTATACAAAGTTCCATCAATTCTAATAATTTCATACTGTCCTCCCCACTTCTAAGTGTGTAAACTCTTGAGAGAGGTGGATCATTGGACTGTTTAGATATAGTCTCAAACCTAGTTTAAGCATCTACACCCCCTAATATAGTATCTTGTCACTTAGGACCACTACCTGAATCAGTTCCTTGAGGAAAATACTTATTAAGTGTTGCCATGGATTGGGTCTTATTGATGTTACCACTGTCCTGCTCTGCATCTAAGCTAGAAGTAGTAGTGGTAGCCCTTTCCATTCTGTCTTCCCACTCCTTATAGATAGTCTCATCTGCAACAAGGTTAATAGGTCCACTAGACTGAGATATCTCAATGGTCCTTATGGCTTTCCTATTTTTGTGGGTCTTTTTGTGTTGATATGATGATGGAACAATGATTAGTTTCTTTATGATAGAGTTGAGTAAATGTGGATGTGGGTTGGGGATTAGTGGGTTATCCTGGACCTTCATTCATATCTACTTGATGTTTCAATCACTTTCATTCATTCTCAATTGAACTCCCCTCAAATAATGCTTCAGAGGTTAAGAATTTGCTCAGCAGTTGTAACTCTAATGATATCCCAGCAGTACTAACTTTGGCTCAGCAGTACTAACTTTTGCCTGGCAGTACTAATTTTCTGCCTAGTAGTATTAACCTTACAACTACCAATTTTAACTTCAAACCTCATCAATCATTACTCCAACAAATTTTAGCTTCAAAGATTAAGTAATCCAATGCTATCAATCAAAAAGTTAAATCTACTAACATCAAATGCCTTTGTGAGAAGATCTGCAACATTGTGGTCTATGTGAATCTTGATCACTTGAATCAACTTCTTCTCATAAGAATCTCTGATGAAATGATGCCTAATCTCTATGTGCTTGGTTTTAGAGTGAAACACTGGATTCTTCACAATACAAATGGTACTTTCATTATCAATGCAAATATTGGTATTCATGAAGTTGAACCCATAATCAAGCATTTGATTGAATCCATAACACATGTCCACAACAATTTTATCAGCAGCAACATACTATGCCTCAGTAGTAGAGTTGGCAACTATAGTCTGCTTCTTTCATTTCCATGAAATTAATATCTTGCCAAGAAATTGACAACGTCCTGTTGTGGATTTCCTGTCAAGACTGGCACCAGCATAATCATTATCTGAAAAAGCCTCCAAGTCAAATGGTGAATCTCTAGGATACCAAAGGCCCAATTTAGGTTGACCTTTCAAGTATCTAAAAATTCTCTTCACAACATAAATATGTTAAGTCTTTGGTGTAACTTAGAACCTTGCACAAGCACAAACAGCAAACATTATGTCAGGCCTAGAAGTTTTCAAGTACATCAATGATCCAATCATTGATCTGTATAAATGAACATCTACATCTTCATCTTCTTCATCCTTAACTAATGCCTTATTAGTCTCTATTGGAGTGCTTGTTGTCTTTACAGTGACAAAACCAAACTTCTTCAATATTTCAGCCACATATTTGTCTTGGCTAATGAAGATTCCAACATCCTTCTGTTGTACTTGTAATCTTAAGAAGAAAGTGAGTTCTCCCATAGAACTCATCTAAAATCTCTTGTGCATCAAACCTTCAAACTCATCACATAAAGACTTCTTCGTAGACCCAGAGATGATATCATCAACATACACCTGTACTAACAAGATATCACCTTTATCCTTCTTGATGAACAAAGTCTTATCTATAGTGCCTCTTCTAAATCCATTTTCAATTAAGTAGGTAGACAAGGTCTCATACCAGGCTCTAGGAGCTTGATGTAGACCATATAAAGCTTTTTCTACCTTATACACTTTGTTAGGAAAATGTGGATCTTCAAAACTAGGAGGTTGGCAAACATATACCTCCTCTTTAATAGTACCATATAAGAAGGCACTCTTCACATCCATCTGGTACACAATAAACCCCATAAATGATGCATAGGCCAAAAATAACCTGATTGCTTCTATCCTAGCAATCGGAGCAAAAACCCTCAGCATAAGTCAATGCCTTCTTTCTTGGTGTAACCTTGTGCAACCAGTCTTTGCTTTGTTTCTTTTCTCCTGACTACAATTCCCTCTTTATTACCTTTCTAATTTTTTAAAGAACCCATTTGGTTCTAATTGCCCTCTTGTCATTAGGTAAATCCACCAGAGTCCAAAACCTTTTGAAGTTTAAATTGCAGAAGCTCCTCTTGCATTGCTTCTACCCAGCTTGGATCTGTCAAAGCTTCACTTTCTTGGGTTCTTTTTGAGAGAGAAAATAGGCAAATAAGCAGTTTTGATAATCTTTGTGATTTGTTCTCCTCTGCATATTAATGTAACTAACCATAGCATGTTCATTAGAAATCTTGGTCATTCTCCTTGCTTAAATAGCTGAATTTAAGTCTCCAATGATCTGGCTTTAGGATGATCCTTGTCATTCTGGTTGTTGGGAATAGGACTGAACATTCAGGTTTTTTTTCCCAAGTTGTGAGGTCAGGCTTCTGCACCCACATCTTCATCACATAAAGCGATTACCAAAAATTACAGTAAACATCAATTGAAAATACATTTGGAACATGTGAGAAGAGCAAAATGCATTTTTAGAAAGTGTTAAAATCGTTCAAAAATTAGATGATCCTCAATGCATTAGAACTTTCAGACAGCATTAAACTGGTGATATGGAATCTTCATTATAAAAGATGGTCCAGCAGCACTAACAAGTGTACCAACATTATTAAAACTATTAGTACTGTTAGTCTGCTTTTCCTGTTGAAGTAGCCTTTCAAACTTACTTCTTGTGTCTTGTTCATCCTCCTCACCTTTATCAGAAGCTCCACTTTCATTCACTTCTGTAGGCTGTCATACAACATCTCTCCACTATCCTTAGGACCTTGAGAGATTAATGGATCAGTTGTGCAGAAAGGTATCAGGATGTACTCTTGTTCAGGTTCTATCTTCTTTTCAGCTTGACCTGCAACAATATTATCTTTAGTTCCAGCAATACCATTAGTTTGATTTTCTGTAACAACTGGCACATAGTTCATAGATATTGTCAAAAAATCAACATCAAAAAGCCAGTCTGGTCTATTTCCTGTCACATTAGGTGTATTTTCAAGAAATCTAATGTTTAAGGTCTCTTCAACTATCCTGGTCCTCTTGTTAAATACTCTCATAGCCTTGCTAACCACAAAGTACCCAACAAAAAATTACTTATTAGCTTTTCCATCAAACTTGTCTAGATGATCCCTGGTATTTAAGATGGTAACAGGACACCTAAAAGGTTTCATGAAGTCTATCAATGGGGTTCTTCCATGAATAAGTTCATAAGGTGTCTTGTTATGAGGCTTAATGACTAAGACCCTATTTAGCACATAGCAAGCAGTATTAACTACTTCAGCCCAAAAGGTGGTTGGCAACTTAGAGTCAACTAACATAGTTCTTGCAGCCTCTATCAGTGTTCTATTCCTCCTCTTAGCAATACCATCGACTGGGAGTTCCTAGCAACACGTGAATTCCTCTTAAAATCCTTATTCATTTCACAAAACTGATTCTCAACTATTTTGAACTCAGTTCCAAACTATTTCCATTGTCACTTCTGATAACTTTGACTTTGTGGTCTAGTTGATTTTATATTTATGTTATGAAGGTCTTTAATATCCCACTAGTTTCATCCTTAGTGGCCAAAAAGAATACCCAAGAAAATCTACTAAAGTCATTAGTGTGACAACTAGGCCAATAAGACCTTTTCCATATAAACTCTTAACATTGGTAGGACCAAATACGTCCTATAAGCTTATGTAAGGTTTGCTGATTGAAGTTTATAAGGTGTGGCCCCTTAGTAGAGGACCTATGTGTTGCTTTCCTTTATGACAAGCAACACAAGAATGGTCATTTTCAAAAATCTTTGAAGGCAAACCTCTAACAAGGTTTTCCCTCACAAGTTTGTTCATGTTTTTTAAGTTTATGTGACCAAGCCTCCTATGCCATAAATTAGATTCATCAATTCTGGCCTTAGCAAGGAGGCAAGTTAAACCTTTAGTGGGAATAACACTCTTTAGGTCAACACTATAAATGTTATCCTTTCTTAGAACTCTCAGCAAGACTTGACTTTCATCAAGTAGCTTAAGGTCAGAAGATAAGACAAGACATTCAGTGTCAGTAAAAAGAACATTATTCTTTTTGACACAAATTTGTAACACGCTAAACAAGTTATACTTAAGTTCCTTACAAAAGTACACATTATCACAATCCAATGTTCCTGTTTTGATTTTACCTTTTCTAGAAATTCTACCTTTACCATCTCCAAAGGAAACAAAAACACCATCATAATCTTCCTATTCAGTAAGATAGCATTTGTTTCCAGTCATGTGCCTAGAGCAACCACTGTTAATACCTCCTTTTTCCTTGTACTCCTTCTGCTGTGGATTGCCCTGCACATAAAATAAGAGAATTTAGACTCTTTTGGGGATCCAAGCCATTATAGACTTGGATCTGCCTCGTGCATCAATGTAAGAATATTTCTTGAAAGTATTTGATGCACTACTATTTTTGGCTTTCCAAACCCAGCATGCTGAGGCCTTAACATCATTAACTATTTTTCCCTTGTTTTCACTTACTACTGCTCTATCTCTAGTAGTAGTATCTTTTACCCTGACAGTATTAAGCTTTTTATTAAAAATACTATTTTTGTTTGCTGAATACTTGTTAAATGACTTTGTGACTTGTGAATATCCCTTTTGTAAGCATTTAATATTAGTCTAGAATAATTCATTGTTGTTTTTGAGCTAGCAGTATTAACTTGTCTGACAACAGTATTAACACTTGCACCAGCAGTATTAATTTTGCCAGACCTGGTTAGTATTGCTTGTGGAACAAATTTTCTATTAGGGTGAAGGTGAGTCATTTTATTAGCAAAGTTCTTGTGATTCACCCTACTTGAGTAGTGCATCAAATAATGAAGATGCTTAAAACTACCACAAACAAAACAAGCTTATTAATCATTTTAAAGTCACTCCCGCTAGGTTTTTGGGACATAAGGATTCTCCAGTTTTCTCCTGGTCCCACTAGAATAGAGTACCCAACAAAAAATCCCTCATCAGCTTTTCCATCAAACTTGCCTAGATGATCCCTGGTATTTAAGATGGTAACAGGACACCCAAAAGGTTTCATGAAGTCTATCAATGGAGTTCTTCCACGAATAAGTTCATAAGGTGTCTTGTTATGAGGCTTAATGACTAAGACCCTATTTAGCACATAGCAAGCAGTATTAACTGCTTCAGCCCAAAAGGTGGTTGGTAACTTAGAGTCAACTAACATAGTTCTTGCAGCCTCTATTAGTGTTCTATTCTTCCTCTCAGCAACACCATTCTGCTGAGGAGTCCTAGCAACACTGAATTCCCTCTTAATCCCTTTCATTTCACAAAACTGATTCATTACACTATTTTTGAACTCAGTTCCATTGTCACTTCTGATAACTTTGACTTTGTGGTCTAGTTGATTTTCTATTTCTGTTATGAAGGTCTTTAATATCCCACTAGTTTCATCCTTAGTGGCCAAAAAGAATACCCAAGAAAATCTACTAAAGTCATCAGTGACAACTAGGCAATAAGACTTTTTCATTAAACTCTTAACATTGGTAGGACCAAATAAGTCCATATAAAGCATATGTAAGGGTTTGCTGATGGAGTTCACAAGTTTGGCCTTATAAGAGGCTTTGTGTTGCTATCCTTTCTGACAAGCAACACAAGAATGGTCATTTTCAAAAATCTTTGAAGGCAAACCTCTAACAAGGTTTCCACTCATAAGTTTGTTCATGTTTTTAAAGTTTATGTGCCTAAGCCTCCTGTGCCATAAATTGGATTCATCAATTATGGCCTTAGTAAAGAGGCAAGTTAAACCTTTAGTGGGAACAACACTCTTTAGATCAACACTGTAATTGTTATCCTTTCTTGGAACTCTCAGCAAGACTTGACTTTCATCAAGTAGCTTAAAGTAAAAAGACAAGACAAGACATTCAGTGTCTGTAAAAAGAACATTATTTTTTTTTTCACAAATTTGTAACACACTTAACAGGTTATACTTAAGCTCCTTACAAAAATACACATTATCAAAATCCAATGTTACTATTTTGATTTTACCTTTTCCAGAAATTCTACCTTTACCATCTCCAAATAAAACAAAACCACCATCATAATCTTCATATTCAGTAAAATAGCATTTGTTTCCAGTCATGTGCCTAGAGCAACCACTGTCAATAACTCCTTTTTCCTTGTACTCCTTCTGCTGTGGGTTACCCTGCATATAAAATAAGAGAATTAGACTTTTTTAGGGATCCAAGTCATTATAGACTTGGATCTACCTCATGCATCAATGTAAGAATATTTCTTGAAAGTATTTGATGCACTACTGTTTTTGGCTTTCCAAACCTAGCATGCTGAGGCCTTAACAACATTAACCCCTTTTCCCTTGTTTTTACTTACTACTGCTCTATCCCTAGTAGTAGTATCTTTCACCCTGACAGTATTAACCTTTTTATTGAAAATACATGTTCTTGTTTGCTGAATACTTCTTAAATGGCCTTATGACTTGTGAATATCCCTTTTGTAAGCATTTGTTATTGATCTAGGATGATTCATAGTTAGTTTTGAGCCAGCAGTATTAACTGGTCTGACAGCAGTATTAACACTTGCACCAACAATATTAATTTTGCCAGACCTGATTAGTACCGCTTGTGGAACAAATTTTCTATTAGGGTGAGGGTGAGTCATTTTATTAGCAAAGTTCGTGTGATTCACCCTATTTGAGTTGTTCCACACTGGTCTTATAACCTTTTTATCACACACATAATGAAGATGCTCAAAACTACCACAAACAAAACAAGCTTTATTAATCATTTTAAAGTCACTTCCTAGTTTTTGGGACATAAGATTGTTCTAGTTTCTCTGGTTTCCTCTAGGATAGTGTTTGTTTTGTTTAGGTGTTTCTACCTTCTCTATTGTTTCCCCAACAGACTTAAATTTTTTTATCTTTTCAGTGCTAGGTCTAACAGTTTTATCCTTAATATTAGGTATAAATTCTACCTCACTATCATGATCAGAATTCCAATCCTCAATGATTGGAGGTCTAAAGTTGTTCTTCCTAATAGTTTTAGGTTCTACTACATCACCATTATTTTTTACATCAACGGACTCATGATTTGACTTAACTTTCTTAACATTACTAGGTGTAACAACATTAACAACATCTATATTCTCACTTTTAACTATTTCATCCATAAACGTTATATCAAGTTTGAAGGGAATAAAGTTCCCTGTATAAGGTAGGGGAACTGCATGATATCCCTTATCAAATTTGGACTTATAATTCTCTTGATTTTCTAACATCTCAGATGAATTCACAAAGCTTTCTGCTGCAGGAGAAGCTGCAGTAGAAGGAGCTGCATTATATCCTAGTCCAGTTTTAAACTTGTCAATAACTTGACTTTCTAGCAAAATATTTAAAGATTTGGATAAATTTTGAAACTTCTCTAATGTTAGTTTTAACTCATCTCTTTTTTTTGCTTTTTCCAATTTATTTTTGTTTTCAACTAAAGCATTATCTCTTAGTTTAACTTCAAGGTTTAAAACATTAATGCTCTCTTCAAATAGAGCCTCATTTTTCTTATAGTGGGCTAGTCTAGCTTCTATTGATTCTAAACCTGCTTTATAAGATACTAAATTAAATTGAGACTTTTTGTAATCTGTTCTCCAAACAATCCTTATCTATTTTCTTGTCTTTATCCTTCTGACAGTAGTAACTCTTCTAGCAGTTGTAATCCAACAACATTAACTTTTGTACCAGAAGTACTAATAAACATAAGCAGTAGTAACTTTAGTACTAGCAGTACTAATATATACTAACAGTAGTAACTGTGTACTAGGAGTCTTAACTTTACTACTAGCAGCACTAACTACTTAGCATATATTTCAATAAGATCACTAACAGTACTAACATTGTACTGACAGTATTAACTTTCCACTAACAGTCTTAACTACTTAGAGTCAGGGGCGGATGTACACACAAGTGAGGGTATGCACGTGCATACCCTCCATGTAATATATTCAGTGCAATTTTTTGACTTTTGAATGATATGTGTGCAACTACATGAAGGGTGCATACCCATAGAAAAAGCTTAAAAAAAATCAGTGCACGCCTAAGTTTTTCAAACAAAACAAAAGTGATGAGAAAGTCTATTATTCTTCTTTCTGTCACCTACATGTTGAATAAATATACACCACATATTGCTATATTCTAAGATATACTTTATTAAGCTATGTTTCTTTTACATTAAGATAGTTTATATAAGTACATATGTGTTTCGGAAATGTTGCATGAACGTTTACTATCAAAAGTTTAAGTTAAATTTATATGAAATGTAGTTTAATTTGTGTAGCATCTTTGAAAGTAAGAGAAAATTAAAATACAAGACATTAAAAAGAAACAAAACACAGCCTTAATGTTTTATATTTAATCTAACCTTTATGATAAAATGAACTTAGATGTGATCAAGATAACTTAAAAATACTAAACACATAACATTTAATTAGCGTACATATTTAATTAACACAATTAAAACCAAATCAATCATAAATAACTCAAACCATAAATCAAAATCAGTATCTAAAAACCCAAATCGGAAACCTCAAGCCGAGAAAACCCGAACAAAGATAAAAGAAAGTCAAACATGCTATAAGTTGATGAGTAAGAAAGAATGACACCTTGAAAATGACTTTGCATTGAAGATCCGATAAAAAACAACCCGAAAAACCCGACCCGTAAACCCGTCACAGAAAATATTTGAACCACAAAAAAAATATATTCTAGGTATATAGTGCACACCCTATCTTGGATTCCTAGATCCGCCACTACTTAGAGTATTTGCTTAACAACAGTAACATTCACCTGAGCAGTAGTAACTTCAAGAAGCCTTTTAATCCCAATAACTCTCTATTTGGCTTTTCACTGAAACCAATACGTCTAAACATAAGGTAGGTGCTTTTACGACTCACTAAACAGGGGATCAAAATCTTTGCGCAGCAGAGGAGTCAAAAGCGAAGGACGAAGCGAATGTAGAGGACACAACATATCCAGGGAAGGAAGATGGACTAGACTCACTCTCATTCATGGCATGAGCAAAAGCAGCCCTAATGACTTTCAGTGAAGATATGCTTATAAGGCGAAGTCAGTCACAAAGTCTATGTTCGTATGCTTTCGCTCTATATTTAATTTCCCGCATTTAGGAGTGTCTTGTATTTTAACTCTTTATTGTTTATTCTTATATGTTTGAATCATTCGTAATCATGCTTTGCTTTGTTTTTTAACTTCGTCTTAATTGCAATCAAAGGTATTTTGCATCAAATAAGTGTAGGGGAAAATATCTGATTTATAAGAACCATTTCAAACATATAAAATAAATTGTTTAGATTAATTCGTGCCAGTCTCGTGTCATATGATTGTAATGGTTAATCTCAGGTTTTATGCAATATTTTCTACAGGAAATAAGTAATAGAATTGCGTGTAGAAATTTTTCCAGAAAAACAAATGTGAAATTTTCACAGTGTCTGGAGACGGCTTCAGGATTTTGCCTGACGGCATCACGCCTCAAGACTTGTGAAAATTTGAATTTTTTCTATTATTTTCAAAAAAGTTATTTTGTACAATTTATAATTTTTTAAATTTCTATAAACCTGCAGAAACCTTGATTATATCATCACATTCATCCTGTCTTTACTGCTTTAATAGAGTCAAGCCTAAAGTTTCATTGTATATATCATTATCCCGTTGATTTTACGCCAGGTGTAGTTGTCTTTGTCTTTGATTTATAGGTTATATTTGATGAGAAGAAACCCAGAAGTTCTTAGGAAGTTTCAGGAGGATGATTTAACTAGTTATCACATGTTTCTTCTACATTATTGAGTAAACCAAGGGAGTACTGGTTTCTTTTACTTGTTTTCTTTTCCCTTTATTCGTTTTAACTTTTAAGAACATTGGGGACAATGTTCAACTTAAGTGTAGGGGAAATAAGCCTTAGAAACTATTCCTTCAATTGCCATTTTCTTTGTCCTTAAAATGATGAGTAATATATCGAAACATAGCATAGACGGTAATTTTAACTAAAATTAAAAAAAATTATGACACATACTGATGAAATCCAAGTATTATTAGCGTCTCATGGATAGGAATTTATATGACTAGCACAAAAACCTCAAAATTCCACTCTAAAAATGTGAGATTCGCCTTTATATCTATAGGAATTCGGGTATCCATTTTTGACACCCAAGATAATTTTACCTTTAGCTTGTTTGAGTTAAGGAGTGAGCATTCATGTATATCTATTCCATCGTTATGAATGTGTATATGTGATTTTGTCGGCTTTTCTGGAACATTGGTATCGGTTTAAAATTATATGAGTGTACCAGTAGTGTATTAAATTCTAGAACTTGTTTTTGTGATGCATCCCGAGACCGCATAGTGAGAATTATGATTTGCTAAATGATAAGAGGCACTAGGATAACCCATGTTTTGAAACTGTATTTGTTATGATGGTCACCTCGATCATATAACTACCCCACACCCTTGCCATGCACTCATTTTTAGTGCAGGATACCCCTAGTACACCCCTTTGAGCCTATCCTTTTCATGGTTCTCTTAATTTTCTGGTAGATTCCGAATTATTAATGAAGAGCATTGTCACCCTTGAACCAACTGTTACACCCAAATAGCCTTAGCCTACCTTGTATGTACTCACTTTTAGTACATTATTGTAAACCCAGTTAATTATTGTAGGAGTACATTGTTGCTAAGTGGAGTCATTTATCCTTATAAATACAGTTTTGGGATGATTGGGAATCATGGTAGTTTTTATCTTATCAATAATTTAGGGAAGAAGTCACATGTTACCCCTAATAGAGCTCAATATGCTCCATGTTTATTGATCCTTTCAATTCGGGTCATTTGATTAGTAAATTGTAATGAGTTAGAAAAAAACTCAAGTGTAGGGGTATGTTATAAACCCCAAGTTATGTATTATCTTTTATCATTCAAAAAAAGAAAAAAATGAAGAGAAAAACATAAAAGAAAAAGAAAGAGATTGATGTAGAGTTTGTATGTTTTAGTTCATTGTGTATCCGTAGCGTAGTTGAGTCTTGGCTTAACAACGCCTCAGCATGTATTCATGTAGTTAATTAGCTTATCACCGCCCGTGTATCTACCATCTGTTGCTGTTGCTGTTTAACCTACACCCTACACATAACAACCCTTTAAAGCTCTCTTTGGTAGTAATTCCTAGTACTTACGCCTAGCGGTGGAGGTTTGATCTTTACCAAGCCTATGGTAATTTGTATGCTATGACAGGTAATGAGTGTTAATTTTCCATTTCCTATATTGTTATAATTCATTATACACTTGAGAGAAAGAGAGAATACAAACACTTATGTGAGGTACTAGTATATGATTTCCGTGCTTTTAATTATGAGGTCTAGAAGGTTGTGTCATAAACTGCTTTTGAATAGTAGGTTAAATGCCCCTAATATTGCTATTGTCTAGGTAGAAAATCCCATTTGCTTGAGGACAAGCAAATCCCAAGTGTAGGGGTATTTGATGAGGTGTCATTTTATACGCTTTTTAGGTGTCATTTAACCCCCTAAATCATGCTATTATGCCCAAATTATGTACTTAAACATTTGTTTTTATGTTTTTAGCACTTGGATAGCTTTTGGAGGAAATACACTTGACTTGGGCTCAATTGAAGAAGAAACGGACAAGACTTCGACTCGACACCAACTCTTTTGAAGAGAATTCCTTACAGTAGCTGGAGACGGTGTCGCCAAACCTTGCGACTGCGTCGGAGCATACAAGCGACGACGTCAGAAACTCAAGATGATGTCAGAACGTAACCGCCTTAGAAGAAACCCTAGAAGATTTGGCGAAGCAACGGCGCCAGGAATCTTGCGACGCTGTCGCGACTTCTTTTTCTATATATACCCGCGGTTTTTAGGGTTTTCAAGTGTGTAACTTTTGGGATCCGAACCCTAGTTTTAGAAGACGAATGTGGCTGCCACTTAGGCCATTTTCAGGGTGTCAAAAGCCTTTTGTATCTGCCATTAACTCATGTTCTAATCAAGTGAGATCCTTTATCTTTTATCATTTAATATGTCTATGTGTTGTTTGATTGATTTATGTTCTTCACTTCCTTATAACATGTCCGGCTAGATTCATTAGTATTTACTTAAGATTGCATGAAACTTATTATATAGATCCTTATTATGTTGCTTTTTGTGATGGATGTGCACGTTAGGCTTTAGAAAATTAGCCATAAGATACTAAATTGGCATAGACATCTAGGGAAACGCGAGTGTGTAGAAAGGATACCATCAGTAACAGTCTTCATACTACTTTACCCCTAATATGGTTTATCCCTCTTAAGTGTTTTAGTTGCATGTAATGTACTTTTAGAGGCTTTGTAATAGTCTTCATACTACCTTACTTGTGCGTTGCCTTAACAGAATATTACATAGATGGCGGGTTCGTGTAATTTTTTCATGACTTAGGAAATACTTACATAGATCATTACAAGAGTGACAAAGCAACACAATCTAGAGAAACGTAATAAGGAGTAATGCATGATTTATCACCAAAGTAGTTTAGATTAATTTATTAGTTTAATTAGTTAAAACCAACCAACCTTTCAAACTATGATTTTTAGAAGTTTGGACTCTTGGCGAGAATGGTCCTCCATCATAATAGCTGAAATAAATTATATCCTTGAAACTTAATATCATTTTAGCACATATATTCCATGTGATGAGTCATAACTACGACGTAGTTATGTGTTCCAACTACGTCGTAGTTTTTCAAACGCAACATTCCATCTTTAGCAATAATAATAACTACGGCGTAATTACACCGTCCCAACTACGCCTTAGTTCTTCGTCAGCATAAATATTCTTGTCGTATTAAATAACTACGGCGTAGTCCATTTGGTTCAACTACGTCGTAGTTCTTCTTAGTCACGTATCCCTTTCCAACAATGATCAACTACGGCATAGTCGTAAGGGTCAACTACGCCGTAGTTTCTTTCATAATGCGGTTTTTGTTGTGTTTTGTCCATTTTGTCGATTTTCTGCATCTTTTTCATTCCAATGCCTTTAATTATATGAATTTGAAATATAAACTAACTAAGTACCAAATTTATATAAAAGAGATATAAAACAAGGTAATAGACATGGAATTTGATATAGAAAAAGTGTACATATTTGATGTTATAAAATATCCCCCACTTGACTTCTACTTGCCCTCGAGTAGAACTTTTTAAATAATTCTCAAAAAGATATCTCTCAAGTTAGCTCGGAAGATATGAATTTAAAAATTACCTACGCTAGAAAATTCTAAACCGAGCACCTCTCGAAAGGAACAAGGAATCACACTCATACTCTCACTAATTTATGTGTTTCATTTTTGGTGATCACTCAACTGCTCAGTCATGGCGAGTTTTATATCATAAGCTTGGCAATGATACTAATCTCCGCCACTAGAGTCTAGATGCAACTATTCAAAAAGACAAATTGGGTGACACACACATGCTTAAACAGGGTAAATAAACCTAACCGATACCAATGATCTACAAAAAGCGACAAAACCACACATGCTCGCCCAAATCCATGAATGATACATATGTGATTGCTCAAATCCTTAACTCGAGCAAGCTAAAGGTTAAAATTATTAAAAGGGTAGGATAAAGACATGGGAAATATATATAATTGGTGTAACATAAAGACACAAAACAAATAGTTTCCTAAGTCCATAATCTCCCCATCATTAGTCGTATTCAAGTCCCATAAGGCAAAAATCAAGGGTCAAGAGTCAAGGGTTATTCATAATACACGAGTCAATGCGTATGAAATGTAGTGTAATGCCTCATAATCCATAAACTAGGCAAGTAAGACGCATTCACCTGGTCTTCATTAACAATGAACAAAAATTATATGCTATTTTTTAAATAATTTGGGCAAAATTGGAACATAATCTAACCAAATACACTCAAAATCTCCAATTTCTATCTCCCTTCCCCTCACTTAAGATGTACTATACCCTAATTGTACAAATAGAAACCTAACTAGAAAGGAGATATAGAAATGGTACGAGTTTATAAGTACTACCCGTTTACATACATCACTACGGATAAGTCTAAATAATGACAGCTAAGCAAGGCAGGAATACCACCACAATACTACACGACATAAAAACTGATTTAGCTATAAATTAATAAATCAACTCTTGCTTGCATGCTTTTTTTCTTTTTTTTATGCAAGACAAGGATACAATGAAATGAAAATTACGATACAAACACATATATACACGAGCATCCCCCAATTGAGACTAACTATCTTTAAAACCCAACTTTTCGTCAAATACCCTCCATCCTAACTCGTGACTTTTACTAGTGAAACAAAAAAAACCAGCAACTCCCTGATCATGGATTAAAGAAACTACAGGGTAGGCTAGGCCAATGGTGTAATGAAACAAACATAGATTAGGTTTAAACACAAGGATACTCAATAGGTTGTGCTAAGGTTATCTTGCACTAAAGATGAGTGCAACAAAGGGTTTAACAGGGAAATTGACTAATCAGAGTGAAAAGTCAACATACACAAAACATAACATGAAACTGACAGGCTATTTGGGGTTAATCCTAAAATTTGCCTTTTATTATAGCTACACCGATTACACTAGATGCAATGCTCATTATGGTGGTCTCGAAAAGATATACCAAGCCAAGTTCTAAAGTTTACTACAGCCAGCGGCACATTTATTTTTATTGAATATATGTATAAGGGGAAAACAAAAAGGCTTATCCTCACACAATGGATGATAACATCAAATATTTAATACTTTTTGGTATCAAATTCCCTATCAAAATGCGTGTAATTATCTCATAAATACCTAAAAATGGTACTTAATCACTTATTTCTTATTTTCAGGAAGAAATTGAGCATTTGTGCAAGAAACATGGTATTTGGACACAAAAACGCGCAAATATGGATTTTTAAGACGTTTTACAGAGTAACCATCTCGCAAAGGTAACACCGTAACATAATTAAGGCAAGAATTGTCATCACCAAGTGTTGGGATTTTACAACTAGTAAACCAATTAACTACGACTACGCAGCGGATGGACTTGGTTTGATATTAAGAATTAATACATATATAAAGTAAGAAACACTAACCTTTGTTTAATGACTAAAGTCAATTAAACAAGAATATTGATCTTGATATCTTTAGTGATTAAGTTACGACATCTACAGTTGCTCACACAACAAGTCAAACAAGCACGCAACAATGCTAGTCGTAACTTTACGAATTAAACACCACAAACGAACTAGAGTTTGGTGTTCTTGATAACATACGATCGAAAACCAACAGTAGGGTATTACTGCCGAATAAATCAACAAAGAGAAAAGATATATGCATGCAATTAATATTGCAATGATATTGTATGTTCCTTATACATATAAACTATACGTATGGTTATGCATGGAAAATAATGCCAATAGAATTACTTCCAGGGACCATGCGTAGGTTTATTTTTCCATGTTGTGTCGTATGAAATATTAGGGTTGTTTGTATGTGACTTCCCATGAGGGAGATGAATGGGGTGTTTATATAGCACCTCAACCCTAGTTGTAGATAAACTAGGAAACAAATAATTAAGTTTATCACAATTCATAATCCTTATCATATATCAATTCCAAACTTGAACTAAAACCCCCTCTAGAACCTCCTAGGGCCGGCCTCCAAAAAGGTCCCAAAGGGTTCGGGTTTTATCAATTTTAGTCCCTGCTTTTTATATTTAACAGATATATTAAGTTAGTTAAGCGTCTAACAAAAACTATCGACCGTTTAAATATATTTTATGAAATATATTATATATTTAATAAATATAAACCAATTACATATATTAAATATACAACAAACGTACTCTTCGTGGCTTAACATGTGTGCCCTTAATAGGCTCACGTACTTCTAGTTGCATAACATGCGAATCCAACTAACATATTCCAACAGCTCCCACTTGGGAGTTGGAGTAGCAAATTCTAGTTTTACTAACAATGGAAACGTCTAGCAACACTCACGTTTGTTTTTAAAACTAGAAATACCTGTGATGAAGTTTCAAGAACTCTCTTAGCATAATGGTTATGTATTACTTGCTATTATCATCTCTTTGTTATAGATACCGTTAAACCATGGATATAGATCCTAACTCATTCCATATAGTTTAACTATTTAGATTCTCGTTATAGAAGTTAATTCAGATCTGCCAAACATAACCAAGAATCATCTTGAATTACACTTTGGATGCGTCCACACAATCATTTGATTAATTCTAGAGAGGCACTAATGGTATCATACATCAATTAAACAATTAGAGGGATAAATTCTTTATTGACTACAAGTGTTGTGGATGCTGCTTCACATCACTTCCAAGAATAGCTTTTATAACTACTTTTTTCAGGATAACATTTGACTTATAATTAAAAAGTGATATCCACACATGCAGAACTTGTTTGTATCTCAAGTCTAAGGATGACTTATTTAACCATTTTTGATATCTTACTCATGACAAGGATCCAAAAGTAAATATTTGAAGGTTGGGGTGTCTAATATGCATCCCTTGTGAATAACATGTGAGTTTGGTGGGAACAATCCACATATTCAAAACGTATAACCAAACACTTGCATTTGTCTTGATATAACAATATTTCCATATTGTTAACCGACAATGGACATATCTAGAATAATAACATTATTCAAGGATTAAACATGCAAATATATAACACAATAGTATAAATGAAAATGATCATACCAGGTATATCAATTCATTATTTTAATACAACTGCTTTTAGTTCCATTATTCAAATACTAAAAACAGATATGCATAAGACTAATTAATAAGTTGAAGTCTAATGTTTCTAACATTCTCAACTTTTTCTTTGCAAGAAAACTAAATAGTCATTTGGGTAAACTTTCTGAATACTTGTTTCAAATTCACAAATTATGAAGGATTTGAATGATATGATGAGTGTTGTATCGTACATTTGCATACTATAGCAAGCATCATAGTATGGGAATATCATAGTACCTTTTATAGGGTATTTGAAGTCAACAACATACCTATCTCAGACAATCATCTTTATAGTTTCATAAAATGTAAAGTATTCTCATTCTTTAATTTGTATTGCAATAATGCTCTTAGTTGAGCATATTTAGTTAGCAGATTTATTATAAATGATGAAATCCTACTTTAATTAGGATTGATTATCCTCTAGCATCAGTTTACACAAACATCACTATGCCTTATATAATTTGTAAACATTTGTTTTAACAGTCTTCTAAACACTCTCAATTAGATACTATTGTTGTTAGCTCATCTTGCACTTGTGCAAAAGTAACAACCAGTCTCATACATAATATAATATATACATGATAAATCCTTAGTTAAAAACACAAAGTTCCTATCTATGTATTAAATTATCTCAAGTGAAATATATCATTTAAGACTTGCTTCAATGATATATTGCATTGTGTTGGACTTAATCACCGCATATGTTTATTTCAATAAACATTTATTCCAAGATCGTTTTTTTATTCCCTATATTCCCAAGTGAAGTTTCATTCCAATCTTAAGGATTAACATCTAGCTTAGATAGAATGATACCTTCAATATGTTATACAACATATGAATATAAGAAAACAAACATAGTGCTCCCACTTGATGTCAGGTGTACTCAAGAGTTATCTTATTTTAATCAAAAATCATATTGTAATTAAACTTAAGATCTATGCTCCTTAATGCATGATCTAATCAACACTTGGATTCTTTTATCTTGTATACTTTATAAAGATTATATTGAACTCATAAACCCTTTTCGATTACACACTATCCTCACAAAGGTAACCATTAAAGAAAGTGTTATAAAACTTAATTGCCATATTTTAAATATAGACTCATAACCCTTTCGATTATGCACCGTCCTCGCAAAGGTAATCATTAAGGAAAGAGTTATTAACCTTAATTTGCCATATTTCAGATTCAGGAAAACATGTATGACAATTAGTTATCTTTATATAATTAATGCATATAGAAAAGAAAGATTTAATCATATTTAATTGTTTGAGTAAGATTAAAAACTCTTATCATCAGCCAGACATTAATATGTATACAATTTTACCCTTATGAGCCTTTCTTCAAAAGAAACTCATTCTAACCTTACAGTTTTACTATTTGGTGAAAGATCAATCAAGCTTAAAACATTGGTTGTACTTTTAAGGACTGCATCTTGTCATTCATAGTTCTAAGACATTTATCATATTCAAGATGTGATAATTCATCTTATTAGTTAGTAGGTTTGCTATGACGCTCCAACTTATATTCCTCAGCATTGATATTAAAATATCACCCCATTGATGAGGCATCCTTGCAGATTTATGAATGAGAGTTACATTATACTTTGGTCCGACATTTACATGTTTAGTCTTAGTATGACATCAGCAGGTGAATTCAGAAGGTTATATATTTTGTTCTTGAATATCTTTGAGATTTATAGATGCTCGTACTTACTTTTGTAAGTAGAGATAATTCTCTAAATACTAAGTATTTAAGTAACAATAAATTGTTCTTAAATGGGAAATTCAAAACACATTTTATAGTTCTCATCTCTAGCTTGCTAATAATATGCTTCATAAGATATTAACAAATTTTCAGAACTTTAATCAAGACATAATGGGATTCATCCCAATCAATAAATAGATAATGTCTTAAATACCTTCTAGGTTGAAACTATATTGAGTGTATCCATGACACATGCAATTTTCTAACCTTGATAGATTTTGGACGTAGAAAATTAAAGTTATCAGAAATCAAACAATGTGAATATAGTTTGTTTCAACACATTTAGACATACCATAATGATGTGGTGTTCTATGAGTATTGGAATTGTGAGACTACAACAGAATTCCTTAGATAATTTAATTCTCTTTGGATCAAATACTGGTTAATTGGGTCGAGCCAAATTGAATACTTAATATTTTAAAACCAAGTGCATGCTGTAACGTATATTTCTTTAAATAGTACAATAATTATATGTTCACGTGTTTACAAGAAAACAAAACATGTCAAGTATACGTTACAAGTTTTTGAATAATTCAAGGACATCATGCTTATGTGTTAACAAGAAGACACAACAATTTTACTACTTACTTTATGTTATGAGTCATTGATTAATTCAAGGATTTCATAATTATGTCTTAACAAGCAAACATAATTATACTAACTAAAGTAATTATGAACGCAAACTCTTGAGTTCAATAGTAATTTCAAGTTAATTACATACTTCATAATTATGATTATATAATTAACCATAATTATTTTGACTAAAACATATACTCAATAAGTTGAAGTAGCTTTACAATATATCTCGACATTTAAATGTAATAGGGTAACAAACATCTTGTGTGTTTAAGTCCTAGTAGAATTATTTGCTTTCTTACCTTTCGGTCAAGAGAAACCAATAATCATATTGTTACATGTTGTTCCTTACACACACTTAAGATTTCTCTTACTTGTATACGGTATAACATTATTTATAGTAGACAAACAATACGACAAGCGCTCGATTGTATAAACATTATGAAAGTGTCATAGATATTACAAGTAGATTTCGAACCATAATGTTTAATAAGGAGTTGTGGATTATTATTCTATAGATAACGTTTCGAAAAGCAACATCAGAAAGGCAGCATGTTGTTATATAAAATATAATGTAATTTTCCTTAAAACCATGGTCGTTCATATTCGGAAAGTAATGAATTATTTCAAAGCAAGCTAAAAATAATATGGGCAACTAACAAGAAAATAAATCTTGTAGCTCCTACTGAATTTTACAACATTATATGAATGTATTTTCAGTAATAAAACGCAAGGCTCCCACTGGTTTTGTTAACATTATAAGTGTTACATCACTAATATAAAGCAATATCGATTTATTTACTTTTCTACTCTCTTAAAATGCCTACAAGTAGCAATGTACTTAGGTATTGAACATACTATATGAAGTTCTACTTATGTAGATGAGGGACTGGCCATTCATGCTTTCATTAACTTAAACATTTAGCATGCAATTCCTCCTTAATTGGTCTGCCTAGCCATAAGGGTGTTTGGCACTATAAGGAATGAGGTGAGTCAAGAAAAAAAACTTAGAAGACATTTTAGTAATTTCCTTTACTCATTGTGGTTTATTGAGAATTCCACTTATTTACATTTAAAACTCATACATCGTCTTGACAAGTGCAAGATCTTATTATTTTGGTAGCTATAGACAAAATGTTCTCTAGTTACACAAAATATTTTATCTTTCAATTATTTTATAACTAAAAAAGGGTAATGAAAGATTGTAAGTAAGTTTAAATATAATGAGAAAAATTTAATTATAACCCTATCTTAGTTTTGTCAACTAAGGAGAAGAGATAGGAGTAAGTCTCACTCTTCTTACCAGGAAAAGAGACTATGTTTGTCTTTTTAAGAAAAAACAACTTTCATTTACAAATTATGTTGCAATAACACAATTAATCAGAACATAGAAAGTTCAATTTAGTATTTTTGATAATTAAATTCTTAAAAGAATTAACTACCCAATTAATTACTAATAAGACTAAGATCCAACTTGACCTCCCACTTATTACAGAAGGTCTGACCAACGTGTAAACAAGTAGGGCAAGAGGTAAGCGACGTGCGTTAATTGCATTGTAAATGCAACTCTTAGTTTTATGAGACACATTACATTAGTAACTCATATAGTAATGTCATGTACATGTTTTGTCTCATCTTATGCCTCGGGTCTGAGGTCTGACCAGGTAACTCGATTTAAGTCGACCAAAAGAGAACGTGCGAAAATTGACAAAGGTCTGACCAATGGAAAAAATTCGCCATGGGTTGGAAAGGCCCTGAGGTCTGACCAGAGAAGACAATCCAAATGCACGTGTTCTTCATTTGGCTGACATAGACTTAAAACTTCACATAGGGGTATACACATAAATTTTACAAAATATGTGACAAAAATCGTGTACAAGAAGCATGCAAAACAACTTGTAGCACAAAGTTAAGAAAACATTTTGTTAACCTTTTTGGTATAGACATCATTTTGTCAAATGTTCTCGGTAGCTCCATTTTGGACGCACAAAGAAGCGGAGAAACAGGTCAGCGCGAAGCGTATTAAAAACCTGACTTCTTTTGGGGAACCTTAGTTTAATGGGCCATGGGTCGACCCACCAATGGATATTGGTCATTCATTTGGAAGAATAGAAAAATCTTGGTCGTGTAAAGTAGGATACGCCACTAAGAAGTTCTCACAACCTCAACTTAATCGGTTAAACGCACTACATAAAATAAATAAAGAAAGCGATAAAACAACGAGATCATAACTTAATAATCCAAAAGATAATTAAATAATTAAATGCCAAGAACAAATAATAAAGCACAATTAATAACATAGCAACAATAAATTAAACCGCTCATTGTTCTACTCAATAAAAATTATATAAATGATTATATTTGACCAATAAATATTTTACAAGTACATGATTACAGCAGTGCAAATTAATGCTCTCAGATACTCTGTCGAGCGTACATGGTAAACCCTACCACTTGCTGCCGTACAACTTTTCCTTCTTTTCTTTTGGTGACTCTTATACCACCGATGCAGAATGAGATGAATGAATTGATTCCATTCAATATTTATAATAAATGCCAAGTTTGGCATTTAGGCGAGTTCAGCCCCTTAACTTTCATGAAGTTTTAATAATTTTATTATTGTGACTTCATTCTTTTTTATAAGCGTGTGTTTTCGTGATGAGTCATCATTACGACGTAATGGCATCGACTGCGTTACGTCGTAAACCTTCTGACGTGGCTTTCTATCTTGTAGTATAATATGTTACGGCGTAATTAAATCAACCATGTTACACGTAACCATAGTCAACAATTAAATCTCTTTTCAATATATCATTTTTTACGGGTTACTCGTGTGGGATCGTTACGCTCGTAATGCCTCGTCAGAATCAAATTTACGTTATTATTAATTTATTACGGCGTACCTACCTGCAGAAACGTTACGCCGTAATTTCTTCGCCATAGCGATTATTTCACATGTACCAATATTACGGCGTAAATCCAAATGGGCCAAATTACGCCTGTATTTCTTCCTTAAATGCGGATTTGATGTAATTCATCCATTTTCCGCATCTTTCCGTTTTCTATGCCCCAACTTACCTGGAATTCGGACAATAAATGAATTAAAGTATCGAATTATATATAATTGATATAAGATACGGTTAGAAATGCGTGGATTTGATATGGAAAAGTATGTAAATATTTCATGGTGTCAGTATCCCCCACACTTGACTTCTATTTGCCCTCAAGTAAAAACCTTTTTAATAATTATCAAAAAGATATTTCTCTAGTTTTCCTGGAAGATATGATTTTTACAAATTACATATGCTAGAAAATTCCTAAGCCAGAAGACCTCACGAAAAAGAAAAAATGAATCACATCTTACTCTTACTAATCTATGTGTTTCATTTTTGGTGATCTTAAACGGTCATGTCATGGCGAGTTATTCTAAATTTAAGCTTAGCAAGGATTCTATCTATCTACACTCTAGAGTCTAGATGCAACTGTTCAAAAAGGAAAATGGGTTGACACAACACAAAGGCTTACGGGGTAAATCATTCTTTTAATACAATTTTAACCAAAAGCGTTATCCAACAGGGGGGTCTTAAAAACCATGCATTTACATCGTAATGCGGATAGACATGTTATGATTGCATTTCTATTCCCTCATTCGAGTAAACCAAGGTGATGAATGATATAGGATTGGATAGAGACTGGGATGCACCATTTAATTGTTGTTAAATAAAAACACAATACAAATTGTTTTCTAGTACTAATTCGCCGTCACTAGTCACATTCAAAAGTCAAGGGGGTCTTCAGAATACAACAAGTTAATGCATTCATGAAATTATAAGTTTTTTGCTCATTATTCCATAATTAGGCCCAGGAAGAAACATTAACGGGCTTCATCATCAATGAAACAAAAACTATGTCTGAAAATTTTAATAATCTAGGCTAATTCAGCACCTAATTGTACTAAATATTCATTTCTATCTTCCTTATCCCCACTTGAGATATACAATGCTCTCATTGTTAATATAGACTAATAATAGAAAGGATAGATTGAAAAGTCACAGTTTATAAGATCTACCCGTTTATAAAGACGAATCATCGCCCAGCTGGAAAGGCGGAAATACTACCTCATTACGAAAATATAAGCTAAATTATAATGTGATCAGCTGTAACAACGAATAAACCACTTGCTTGCATACACATTATTCTACTTTTTTATGCATGACATATGATACAATCATTATTACGAAATATATATACATGGGATCCCCCCACTTGAGATAACTATCTTCAAAACCTGTCTTTTCTTCTAATACCATTTATCCTAACCCGCTCTTCACACAGTTGAAACCCCTTATTAACTAGCAACTCCTATGATCAGGGACTAAGAAACTACAACGGTAGGCTTAGACGATAGGGTGTAACGAAACAACATATATTGGGTTATAAAATGAAAGGAAAGGCTCAGCAGGTTGTACTAGGGGTATCTTGCATAATGATGTGTTTGCAACTAAGGGTTTTAATAGGGGAATTGACATATCGACGGGAGAAGTCAAATTATACACAACTATTTAGGCTATTTGGGGTTAATCCTTAAATTTGTCTTCTATTACAGCTACACAATTACAATAGGTGCCTTTGTACATTATGGTGGTCTCGAAAAGATATACCAGGCCAAGTTCTAAAGTCTACTACAGAGCCACCGGCACATCTTTTTATTAATTAATGTTATAACAGGGATAAATTGAAAAGGCCTTATCCTATACTTTGAACTTATAGGTAGGGTGTGCTTAGTAAAGTTTTGACTAGTTAAGTAATTAAAAACATGTCAAAATTTTAATAATAAAATATTTTTCAAAATAAACTAGAAAAATAAAGGCAAGTATAATCAAATGGGAGTTTATTTCTAATCCCTTCCTCCACTTGAGTCAAACTTAAGCATATAAAATTGAAATAGGAATGGGTATAAATGGAAACGGTTCCTCCCCTGGATTTTGCTCGGTATGATGAAGAGGAATTAACATGCTCTTAGCCGTTGCTCTATGTCTGTTTCTTCGCGCAACACTATACCTTCACAGGCTACTCTATTAACTTCAGTATAGCATTCCGACTAGACCAGGTTCAAGATGCTTCCTGTAGCTTGTTTAGCATCCTAGCACCTCATCATAATGCCGGTTTCCTATTAGTTGAAGAAGATAAGACATAATAACAAAATAATAAAAACCCTAGATAGAAGTATATGCTAGAACTACACAAACCTAACTCCTCTTCGTAGAAATCTCGGTTGCATTTAGCGTATGCAACAAGCCTTTTAAACACTTGGGTGGCCAAAGGTGGCGAGTGATGTCTACGTGAGGGTTTCTAGAGAACATCACCCACAAAGTTTATTTACTGTGTAAATTGTTTAGGAAATGTTTAAAAACTTGATTTTTTAGTTTTTCAAAAATGAGGGTTACGGCGATTTTGAATATTTTAGTGTTAGTTGTAGGCGTAACCTTGGAAAGGTTTATGGACCGAGTACGCACTTTTAGTTTTGAACGAGTCTTTATTGTTAAACCTCAAGCCTCCACCACAGGCTTATTGGATATCTCCACACATGTCCCTTTCTTCAATGTCTCACTTCAACCTGTGTAAGCAAGTGCTCTACATGAGCCCATACTAACAAAAATCCGTGCATTATCATGTAGTTATCACTGAGCAAATTAGAAGAGGAGCATACAATATTGGCAAATACTTGACTCGGGAATAATACCACATGCATAAAAACATTAAGGTTATCAGGCTCAATATTAAAACACATGCGGTATTTAGGAATATATTTAAAAGGTTCAAGCATTGCCCAAAACAATTTTTGATTGTCTCAACATTGGTAAACCACCTTATGCCGCAACAAGCGTTACTTTCCAAGATCACGTCATAACCAAATCTGAAATGATTTATTTATTTATTTTTTTCTCACAAACAAAAGGCTACACATTAAATAGGAGGATGAATTGAGCTTTAAAGCACCCTCAAGACAACAATCGTAACTCATATACTATCAATCAAACAATAAAAAAATACAACAAAAACAGATCCCGACAACAGCGCTAAAAAACTTGGATTGCGTAATTTTCTTTTAGATAAAAATACTACGTTTGGTTTTACATTTATAAAACCTCCTAACAAAGCTTGACTATTCTACACACTTATAGAGCAGTCTGTACCTCTATGTGTATTACGTGTTAGTGATTAGTAAGTACGAGGGTGTGACCCAAAGAATTATTTGTGTCTCTAATTGTTCTAATTGATTTTTATTATTCTACCTAAGAAAGCAGAAGAAAACATGTTGAGTGTTTAAGGATTATTGTCTAGGTTATGTTTTTAGGTGGTAATAAGCCTTGCTTTTCAAAAAGGGAATTGGTTATAGTGGTGGACAACTTGGTAGGTTTGAACGCAATTAATTAAAATGATCTCTAGGCATTGTATTGTCGCAATCTTTAAAGCCACTTATTTTAACATATACGCTCTCCAATCCTAATTAGGTGGTCGTCACTTTAGCTTGCACTCCTAACCGAGTATTAATGTTAAGGGGTCATGGGTCGACCCACCAATGAATATTGGTCATTCACTTGGAAGAATAGAAAACACTTGGCGTCGTAGGTAATACACCAAGAGTTCTCACAACCTTAACTTAATACTTATTAAGGGCACAAGGATCACTTAAACATACTACATAAAATAATAAAGAAAGCGATAAAACAACAAGACCCTAAGTTGATAATCCAAAAGATAATTAAATAATTAAATGCCAAGAACAAATAATAAAGCACAATAAGAAACTAGCACTAAAATAAATTAAACCACTATGATCTGCTCAACTAAATAATATTTCGTGTGTTATATTTGACCAAAATAAAATATGATTACAAACTGTGTCAAATTAATGCTCTCGATCCCCTAGTCGAACGCCATGGCAAACCCTGACCACTTATTGTTGCGTTAGGGGGGGTGAGCACGCATTCCAAAACCCTGACCGGACCGAAAAAACCGGACCGGCCCAGATCACAAAGGACCAAATCGAGGGATAGTAGGTCCGCGGTCTCAGGTCCATAACTTTTTGTTAGAATGGTCCTCGGTCAGGTCCGGTTGGTCCGGCCTGGCAAACAACCCCGTTATGGATTTAATGTAGTGTATAACAGACCGGACTCGAACAGACCAACCAGGACCGGACCGTTACAAGTTCGGTCTCGGTCTCGTATCTCTTGTCCGGCATATATTGGAAAATTCAGGTCTCGGTCTCAGTCCGGTCTTGGCCGGTCCGGTCCGGTTTTCAGACCGTGCTCAACCCTATGCTGCGTACACCTTTTCCTTATTTTCTTTTTGGTTGGCTTGTAACACCGAATGAGAATGAGATGAATGAATTGATATCATTCAATATTTAAAACAAATGCAAAGTTTGGCATTTAGGCGATTCAGCCCCTCAACTTTCATGAAGTTTAATAATTTATTAACGAGACTTCATACTTTTTTTACACGTTTGTTCCCATGATGAGTCATCATTACAGCGTAACGGCATCGACTGTGTTATGTCGTAAACCTTCTGACGTGGCTTTCTATCTTGTAGCGTAAAAATATGTTACGGCGTAATTAAATCCACACGGTACGCCATAACCCTTAGTCAGTATAAATATCTTTTCATAATTTCATATTAGCTACGGCGTAACTCCTGCGGATCTGATAACGCCAATTAATTCATAGTCTCCAGCACCCAAATCTTCGTTATCAATAATTAATTACGACGCAACTCCTGTGAAACATTACGCCGTAATTTTATCGCCAGTATTATTTCACATGTAACAATATTACGGGTTAATCCATATGGGCCAATTATGCCGTAATTCTTCATTAATGCGATTTTGATGTAATTCGTCCATTTTCCGTCATCTTTTCCGTTCCAATGGCCAACCTTCTCTGAATTAGCAAAATAAATGATTATGTATCGGAATTCATATTTAAATTGATATGAACCAATGCAATAAACGCGGGAATTTGATATGAAAAGTATTAAATATTTCATGTTATCACGTGAGTTAATTGCATTGTAAATGCAACTCTTAGTTTTATAAGACACGTGACTTTAGTAACTCATATAGTAATGTCATGTACATGTTTTGTCTCATCTTATGCGTCGGGTCCTGGTCTGACCAAGTACTCGATTTAAGTCTATCAATAAAGAAACGGTTTTAAAATTGTCATAGACATTACCTATGAAAAAATTTGCCATGGGTTGGAAAGGCCTTGAGGTCTGACCAAATAGGTCAATCCAAGTGCACGTGTTTTTAGTTTGGTTGGCATAGACTTAAAATTTCACATAGGGGTATACACACAAGTTCATAAAAAACATGTGTCAAAAACGTATACAAAGAAGCATGCAAAACATCTTTGTATCACTAGTTAAGAAAAACATTTTGTTAACTTTAGTTTTTAGATGTACTAATATCGCGGGAAAACATTAAAAATTGAACCAAAACCTTATATTTGTACTTCTTACATGTGTTCCGATATGGACACAAGTTCTTCCAATAATTGCCTCATATGCCGAAGCATGTAGTGGCACGAAGATTAAAGGTCAATTAAACCCTAGATAACCATTAAAGCCATGGTCAAAAAGGGCATGGTCAGTAGTGATAACTTTAAATTTTCAAGAAAACAAGTTTCATAGTTTAATATCTGTATTTATTTGTCCAAAAATAAGTTTTACAAATAACACATAGCAGGTCACTAGGAGTTAATAATTATGTGTGTAATTTAACAGACAAATTTAAACCAAGATTCAAGTAAGTTTGTCGTGAGAAGTCACGTTTCTAAGAGCAACATTATAGATAACCACACCCAGATGACACATAAACTCTCAAGAATCTTTTGGTTTAAATAAAACAAGTTTCACTTTAAGTATTAATCCATTTAGAGTTTCAAAAAGTCTTTTGAAAATATTAACTAGTCTCATGGAATATTACATATAAGCAAATAAAATAGACAGAATGGGGGATAAGGTGAAGACATACTCTATATTGAAAGCAGTAAATCACATAATGCCCCGAGTTCTCATAAGTGTCTTCCCTAAACGAAGAACCAAAAGACTCTCACTAGGTTTTCTGCTAAAGTACCTAGATCGTCACATCCATCATATAATATGATTGTGAGAGTCTTAAGGCCGGGAAAAAGAAAAGAATAATAAAACTTAATTAACTTTTAATTTATTAATCTTATTCTTTTTCAATCTATATTAGCTAGTAATATTACCAAGATTTTAGGTATTTATTTATTCTTTATGGCAAGAATTACATATTGTTGCCATAATTTTCAATTAAAACAATAAATAAAAGTTTTCTTATGCGGATCTAGCATGTTTTGTAAGTGTGTAACCCATAACACCAAACGAGATTGACTCGTGATGCCACTGTTAGGATTTTAAAACTAGTAAACCAATTAACTACGAGTACGCAGCGGATGGATCTAGTTTGATATTAAGAATTAACATGCGTATAAAGTAAGAATCATTAACCTTTGTTTAATGACTAAAGTCAATTAAATGAGAATCTTGATCTTGAAATCTTTAGTGCTTAAGTTACGACCTCTACGGTTGCTCACACAACACGTCAAACAAGCTCCCAACAATGCTAGTCGTAACTTCACGAATTAAACACCACAAACGAACTAGAGTTTGGTGTTCTTGATAACATACAATCAAAAAGCAACAGTAGGGTATTACTGCCCAATAAATCAACAAAGAGAAAAGATATATGCATGCAATTAATATTGCATGATATTTTATGTTCCTTATACATGTAAACCATAAGTATGGTTATGCATGGAAAACCATGCCAATAGAATTACTTCCAAGGACCACGCATAGGGTTTTTTCCATGTTGTGTCGTATGGAATATTAGGGTTGTTTGTATGTGACTTCCCATGAGGGGGAGGAATGGGGTGTTTATATAGCACCTCAACCCTAGTTGTAGATAAACTAGGAAACAAATAATTAAGTTTATCATAATTCATAGTCCTTATCACATATCAATTCCAAACTTGAATTAAAACCCCTTCTAGAACCTTCTAGGGGCCAGCCTCTAAAAGGGTCCCATAGGGTTCGGTTTTGTCAATTTTAGTCCCTCTTTTTTATATTTAACGGATATATTAAGTTAGTTAAGCGTCTAACGAAAACTAATGACCGTTTAAATATATTTCATGAAACATATTATATATTTAATATTTATAAACAAGTCACATATATTAAATATACAATAAACGTACTCTTCGTGTTTAACGTGTGTGCCTCCAATAGGCTCACGTACTTCTAGTTACATAACATGTGAATCCAACTAACATATTCTAACACCAAGGTTACGGCGTAATCACTTGCAAAGTTTACGCCGTAACACATCTCATTATGGAATGATGAGTCATCCAAGTCAGTGTTACGGCGAAACAAAGGGTTGAAGTTATGGCGTAACATAAATTTTGCCTACGATAAGGAAGCCCACATCAGCATGATTATAGCGTAACCACACACAAAGGTTACGATGTAACAAGTTCAAAAAGTATAAATAGAGCCCTCATTCTGCATATTCATCATCAACCCTTCTACCACAACATCAAGGGGTGAACCAAGCTTCCAAAGGTCGAAGAAATCCATCTAAAGTCCAAGAGAGAAATCACTCTACTTACTTTTGTATTTAATCAATGATAAATAAAACCTATAAAAATTATGAGCTTTCGATCAATGAATCCCTCCATTATTTCTTACTGTTATGTTACCATAAGTGGCTAAGCACTTCTAGTGCTGGCCTAGTTATGTAATTACTAATGTATTGATTAATGTTTCATGTTTAATAATTGTTTTATTAGATATCCTTATAGCTTGTCATAGATCCTTGCGTTTTGGAAATATTGAAAGGTAGTTTGGATTTGGTTAGTCCTTTTATTAGGCAACCCGCTGAACTTAAGGTTACAAAGGTACTAGGATAAGTTGGAATCTATCCTAGTATAGGAATCGATTCGATCAACGCATTAATGACCCTAAATACTTAAAAAAGCATAGGAACTCTTTCAGAGAGGGTTAATAATCTATTTAGGTTATAGACAAGTCTTTTGGATGGTTGATACTTAATAGCTACAACTAGGATACCTAAACATCAAGACTTTTGAGCAATTGGGATCCATGGAAGTATATGACAGACCTCGAACATCAATTTGGATATGTCAATATTAGAACACTAATAAAATGATACTTAGACTTTGCACTAGGAAACATGTCATATACAGTAGTAATGAAGTAACTAGGTTAGCACGATTTTCTCCTTATACTCTTCTTTTCAATTTACCTTTTCGCATTTACTTCCTGTCTTAATTCTTAAAATTATTTCAAAACCATTTTCAAACTTGTGACAATATAAATTATAACCAATCTAAACTTAGCTCTTGGAACGACCTCGGATTTACCAATCCTACACTACACATGATCGGGTTTTATGCCCGTTAGTGCGTGTAGACATCGGTGAACGAGTTTTTTTATAAATTTAAAACTTGTTAAATTATTTCTTTAAAAGAAAAAATGCATCAAGTTTTTGGCGCCGTTGCCGAGGAGATAAAAATTAGTTGTAATTTGATTTTATGTATTCTTTTCGTTTCATTTCTGCACTAGTTTTTGTTGATTTTTCAGGAATCATTATGGCTGGGGAAAATATCGACAACGTCACCATGGAATAATATTTGACGTTGACTCGAGGAAACTAGGCACCGGGCATGGTTAGACCAGAAATCAGGGGCAATGTCAATTTTGAGATTAAGAGTCAATTCATGCGGAAATTGGGGGAAGACACCTTTTCAGGAAACAAAAATGACAACACCCATGAACACATTGAGCGTATTTTAGACATCGTCAGTTTGTTTAATATTTTAGGAGTGACACACGATGCAGTCATGCTTCGTGTTTTTCCAATCACATTCACTGGATCTGCAAAAAGATGGGTGGACAGACTAACCCCAAGAACCATTAATACCTGGGATCTCCTCAAAAAGGCCTTTATCCAAAGGTACTGTCCACCATCTAAGACCGCTAAACAACTTGAAGACATTTGTAACTTCAAGCAAGAGGGATAAGAAACATTGTACCAGGCTTGGGAAAGGTACAATGACCTACTATATAAGTGCCCAACTCATGACATAAATAGTCATCAGAAGGTAAATATCTTCTACAATGGTTTGAGTACTATGAACCATCAATTACTAGACTCGCATGGGCAATTCCTGGCATGACACCTATTAAAGGTTTAACAGCAATCCAGACTATGACTGGCCACTCTCAAAAATGACATGATGATTCACCTAGTTGAAGCATATGATCATGTGGCAGCAATAACTCTGAAGGAATGGCTGCTATTGCTAGTAAACTTGATAACCTTGGTCGAGATATGAAGAAGTTAAAAGAAAATGTTCATGCTATTCAAGTAGGATGCCAGCTTTGCAGAGGACCTCATCCCGACAAAGAATGCCCCCTCAACGAAGAGGTTAAAATTATGAAGGAAGTTAAGTACAGGGAATTCGGTCGACCCTTTCCAAACAACAACCGTGTTAACGAGAAATTTAGTGAGGGAGTATATGGGTATGGCTCGCAACCTCCGTTAGGCGACAAAAAACCAAACCTAACTGAAACAATTGATAAATATATGGAAGAAATGGCTAAGAGACATGCTAAACAAGACGAATGGTTAAAGAAGTTATACCTAAACACTAAGTCAAGTCGGGGAAATCGCGATAAGATTATTCAAAGTCTTGAGACTAAGGTAAAAACTTTAACCAATAAGGTTGAAGGAAGAACGAACAAGGCAAAGTTTGAGGAATGTAAGGCCATCTATATGGAAGATGGGACACCCTTATACACACCCTTCCACTACTCGCCAGAGGAAATTAAATATTTTTCTGCTTGTTCAGGATTTTCAAATAATGAAACATAAGAAGATGAAATAATGGAAGGCAGTAAAGGGGTAACCAAGCTCGACGTCACTACTAACTTAAAACAAACCCTCCAGTCAAAAAACAGAATGTAAGCTACTTTGTTGAGCCTTACGAACCACCAATCCCCTTTCCTAGACGTCTAGAGCAACACCCCAAAGAGGTATTGGTTCGTGAAACGATGGAGAGCCTAAAAAAATTAGGATAAATCATCCCCTCCCGAAGGAAATAAGACAAACTGACAACTATGCTCAACACTTAAAAAACCTAGTAGCTAATAAACCAAAATTTGAGGAAAATAATGAAGTTAAGATGAACCCTAAGTGCTCTGCTCTCCTCCGGAATCAGCTACCTTCTAAAGAGGAAGATCTGGGAAGTTTCATTCTACCCTGTTCGATTGGAAGGTTAGATTTAAACAACGCTTAGGCAGATATAGGAGCCAGCATCAACATTATGCCATTCTCTATGTACAAACGTTTGGGAATGAGAAAGCTTGAACCAATAAACATGGTGATAAAGATGGCAGATAATACAAAAAGTATCCCTAAAGGAATACTAAAGAATCTTCTAATAAAGATCGACAAGTTCATTTTTCCTATTGATTTTGTCATACTTGATATGATCGAGGACTTTAGAATGCCTATTATTCTAGGGAGACCTCTTCTAGCCACAACCCATGCCAAGGTAGGCATTTTTAGAAAGACTATTTCTTTAGAGGTAGGAAATGAAAAGGTCATATTAAAAATGAGGAGCAGGTTTTCCACCACTATTTTTGAACCTCTTCGAGCAATCAAAAGCCAAATCCACATTAGAGATGACGATTCTGAGCCCTGTGACCTTTAACCAATTATTAGGCATCGACCCTGATATTTTTGATTATGACATTAACATGCAGGGATCAAATAAGGAAGCAGACACTAACAAAGAAAACTTTAAGGAATATGAGATAGTAGAGCAATGTTTAAACCCTGCAAAAAAAAGAACACACTGGTGCGAAGCACTATCACAGGAAAAGGAAGGTTTATGTAAGTATTGGGCTTCGTGTGATCCACATAATGACATATGTGATGGAAGAGGCTTACCTAATGACGTAGAGAGACTTTATTAGGAGAGCACAAATGATAATGAACGAGTGGATTTAGAATGGGAGGAATTAAACTTCAATAATTGGGTAAGAATAAAATTCGGTAAAGTATGTAAAATGACCTGAGATAGAATCCTTGAAGATTATTAGAGGAAAGTATTTAACGAGGTTGAGCTAGAGAATGAGAAGACAGAGGATTTCGAGGAATACGGAGAGAGCAAAACTAACACAAGATTAAAAATTATTTTAGAAAAGGCAGACAAAACCTGGTTTAGTAGTACAAGTGTTGACAAGAACGACTTGGGAGGAATAATTGAACAATTAAAACCGAATCTTTATGACAAACCCACTAACCCTGATAATGAAAACCATCAGGAAATAAAATACAAAATGTTTGGAATAATTTATAAAAAATCACCACCAATCTTAATTGAAAAGATCAAGGTTACAAGATACAATATTGACCCAGGTGAAACCTACACAATATTTTTTTTTAATGATCGACAAAATACCCCGAACTAGCACCAATGTTGCCAACGTCTGTGCTGTTTTAATGGATGAGTTAGGAGCAGATGGGGGTACCCAAGGAGCAACGTATAATGGGCGTGATTCTAACTTAAAGATTCATTAATAAACAAAAGTGCTTGTCAAGAGTCAACCCGTATTTTTATCAATAAACTTATTTTTACGCATTTTAGTTGGTTTGTATATTCTCACTTTATTTTGCAGGATCTTTCAGCAAGGAAGTCAAATTTGAAGTCATCTTGGCTCATAATCATATGGTTTAAATACTTCTATAAGTAGCAATTACAGCGTAACCATAGCTGTTACGCCGTAATCAGTAACGCTACAATGTAATCTCTTCCTTTATTACGCCGTAACAAATTTTATAAAACTACATGATTACGCCGTAACTATTAAGGTTACGCTGTAATATCTTTATGAAAATCCTTTAAAAATAAGTTTGAATCAATTACAAAACCGTGTATATTTTAAGTGAACTTTGTGGGCGTGTTCTCTGGAAACCCTCACAAGACTTTACTCGTCCACTTGGGCCACCAAGTGGTTTAAAAGGCTTGTTGCATTCACTAAATGCAACCGTGATTCCTACGAAAGTGAGTTAGTTTTCTTGTATATTTTTTGGAAGCATTTAATGCATTTAGGATTGTTTAGTGATTTCAGGGGAAACGAGGTTGCTCGAGAGGCGCTTAATGGGAATTTATCCCATGTCGCCATCATATGAAGCTTAGAGCAATACTTAAGGAGTTTCTTGTTCTTATTTTTGATTTTTCATTTCCTTTATTGTACAATAGGGACATTACTACAAACCAAGTGGGGGATGGGAGTAGAATTACCACTGTGACCTATATTTGCCTTCGATTTTTTAGTTTTCTTCTAAAAATGGTGCCAATTTTAAATTTTTGACATGTTTTTCTTACTGAACTAAATTAAATCTTTGCCGAATGCACATTTACCTTTTTATTTCTATTGGTGGGGTTAAGCCTGATGATTCCATTTTCATCCATATTACAAAAATTCACCAAAAATATGAGTGTGCCAGTAGTATTATAGACTTTAAAACTTGGCCTGTACATCATTTTGAGACCTACTTGATTAGCAAGAATAAAAGGTTCGAGAAGGCAACATTTAGGAATTCACTCAAATAGCCCATATGTGTGTGTTTATCGACTTGTTACACTGACTTGTAGACCTCCCATGATAAAACCCTTTGTTGCACTAATTATTAGTGCAAGATACCCCTAGATCACCCTGTTGAGCCAATCTATGTTTTAACCCATATTATATATGTTTCGTTACACCATTCTGCCTTATCCAACCATGTAGTCTATATTTTTATTTATGTTGAAATTTCTGGCTACTTAAGTCCTTGGTTCGAGGAAATGGGTTTAAAGATTTTAGCACTTTGTTGAAGACATATCATTATGATAATTAAAGACCCCCAATAATATCACTTTCGATATTGTTCATCTCAAGTGGGGGGATGTATTGTATTTATGACAGGAGTATTGTGAAAAAAATATGTATGAATAAACTCCTTGTGTATTATAAATGTTGGTTACGTGTTATAAAACCAACAATTGATGAAGATGGTGAAACTATAAGCCATCTGTTGATTTTAAAGAAAGAGCTAATATATTCCGCAAGATCTCATTGTTACATCCAAAGCTAGCCCATTATTGAGATATGATTAGGTTTTCGCACTTGGACACTTGGATTATGGATAGATAGTAACCGGTTATGACTACCTTAGATTATATTTGACTATTTGTTTTGTGTCTTTATTTAACACGAATTAAATGTGTTCCCATGCCTAACCCCTAATCTTTGGTTTTACTCGAATGGAGGAATTGAATGCAATCATATATGTCTATTCCATCGTTATGGATGTGTATATATGGTTTGTCGCCCTTGTTGGAGTAATGCTTTTGGTGAAGATTGTAGGATGATTCACCGTGTTTAAACCAGTATGTGTTACCCATGTTACCTTTGAAAGCCATTTAGACCTTAACTCTAATTGGTGGAGATTTATGTACTTTCCAAGCTTATGATAAAATACATGATATGATTGTGCTATTGAGCGATCACCCCAAAAATAAAACACTTAGTTTGAGAGTTGAGTGATTTTTGATCCCCTTTTAGTGAGGTGTTCGGCTTTGATGTTTTCTAACATAAGTAAATTATGAATTCATTTATCCAAGTTTAATTGGGGAAATCTTTTTAAAACTATTCTAACAGGTCTACTTGAGGGCAAGTAGAAGTCAAGTGGGTGATATTTGATAACATCAAATATTTAATACTTTTTGGTATCAAATTCCCTATCAAAATACGTGTAATTATCTCATAAATGCCTGAAAATGGTACTTAATCGCTTATTTCTTGTTTACAAGAAGAAATCGAGCATTTGTGCAAGAAACATAGGATTTGGACACAAAAACGTGAAAATATGGATTTTTAAGATGTTTTACGGCGTAACTATCCCGCAAAGGTTACACCGTAACATAATTAAGGCAAGAATGGTCATCACCAAGGTTACGGTGTAATCACTTGCAAAGTTTACGCCGTAACACATCTCATTATGGAATGATGATTCATCCGAGTCAGCTTATGATGTAACAAGGTGTTGAAGTTACGGCGTAACATAAATTTTGCCTACGATAAGGAAGCTCACACCAGCATGATTACGGCGTAACCACACACAAAGGTTACGCCACAACAAGTTCAAAAAGTATAAATAGAGCCCTCATTCTGCATATTCATCATCAACCCTTCTACCACAGCATCAAGGGGCGAACCAAGCTTCTAAAGGTCGAAGGAATCCATCTAAAGTCCAAAGGAGAAATCACTCTACTTACTTTTGTATTTAATCATTCAAAAATAAATCCTATAAGAATTATTAGCTTTTGATCAACGAATCCCTCCATTATTTCTTACTTTTCTGTTACCATGAGTGGCTAAGCACTTCTAGTGCTGGCCTAGTTATGTAATTAGTATTGATTAATGTTTCCTGTTTAATTATCGTTTTATTAGATACCCTTATAGCTTGTCATAGATCCCTGTGTTTTGGCAGTATTGAAAGGTAGTTTAGATTCAGTTAGTCCCTTTATTAGGCAACCCGCTGAACTTAAGATTATAAAGGTACTAGGATAAGTTGGAATCTATCTTAGTGTAAGAATCGATCCGATCACCGCCTTAATTATCCTAAATACTTAAAAGCGCAAGAACTCTTTCAGAGAGGGTTAATAATCTATTTAGGTTATATACAAGTCTTTTGGATGGTTGATACTTAATAGCTACAACTAGGATACCTTAACATCGAGACTTTCGAGCAATTGGGATCCATGGAAGTATAGGACAGACCTCGAACGTCAATTCGGATCTGTCAATATTAAAATACTAATAAAACAATACTTAGACTTTGCACTAGGAAACATGTCATATACAGTAGTAATGAAGTAACCAGGTTAGCACGCTTTTCTCCTTATAGTCTTCTTTTCAATTTACTTTTTCGCATTTACTTCCTGTCTTAATTCTCAAAATTATTTCAAAACCATTTTCAAACCTGTTTTAATTTAAATTATAACTAATCTAAACTTAGCTCTTGGGACGACCTCAGATTTACCAATCCTACACTACACACGATCGGGTTCTCTGCCCGTTAGTGTGTGTAGACATCGGTGAACGAGTTTTTAATACATTTAAAACTTGCTAAATTATTTCTTTAAAATAAAATATGCATCAATGGAATATAAAGGGTAGGTGTGCTCAGTAAAAATTAAACTAGTTAAGTAATGAAAAACATGTCAAAATTTTAGTAATGAAACATTTTTAAAAAAAAAACTAGAAAAATAAATGCAAGTTTAATCAGATGGGTGTCTATTTTTAATCTCTTCCCTCCACTTGAGTCATACTTAAGCATATAATTTAAAATTAGGAAGGGTTAGAAATGGAACAGAAAACTCCCCTAGAATTTGCTTCGTATGATAAAGAAATAGCATGCTCTAAGCCATGCTCCAAGTCTGCTTCCTCGAGAAACATCCAATCTCGCAACAACTCATCATCATCTCTAGTATAGCATCCAACTAGTCTGGCTTAAAATGCTCCCTTGCAGCTAATAACCATCCTAGCACATGTTAGCCTCAAAATATTGAGTCTAACATGAAGTTCGTTCATTATGTATTTAAGTCTCGGTCAATCAATTAGTTAACGTTGTAATAGGAAAGTATTGGGAATCGAGCTCGATAGTTAATCTAATATTGTATATGTTTTGGGATTAATCCCAAGCAAAACCCGAGCCCGGGTCCTAGTTAAATATCTCGCGCGTCACTTTTAAGTGTCGGGGTATATAAGGAACTTTTCCACTTGGAAAAGTAAGTTGTTCAAAATATCTAAATAATATCTTTTCTCTTTTCTCTCTCAATTCTCTCTCTTCTTTCTCTCTCTAGAACAACTCTTTCTTTCTCATTTCTAGTTCCGATTTCGTGATCGATTGTATGTTATGAAGTGATACCGGGATCCTACAATTGGCATCAGAGCTACGTGTGGATTCGTGGTTGATTTGTGTGGTTCAACAAGATCAAATTCGTGGGTCAAAAAGAAGTCAAAAGAAAAAAAAATCAAACTCGAATTTTTGTGCTTAGATGTGTGAATGTTTATGTTATTAAGCAAGATCGGGGCATAAGGTAGTTAATTGTGCAAGAGAAATCAAGTTAAAAGGTCAAAAAGGGTGATTATTAGGCGATTTTTGGTGGAAAAAGTCGTATTTTTCTAGGTTGCGTTTTGACAAACTGGAAAAGTTCTTGTTGCGTTTTTATTTTTTCTTGTTACGTTTTTATTTTTTCTTGTTGCGTTTTGATTTTTTTAGTTGCGTTTTGATTTTTTAGTTGCGTTTTGATTTTTTATTAAACAGGTTCAAAACGCGATCATTGCGTTTTTGTTAGAAGAAATTTTTAAATATTAAAATAATCAAACCCCTGTTTCTAATTTTTTTTATGGTTGCGTTTTGGATATTTTTGAATATTATATTGACTGCGTTTTGAGCATTGCGTTTTGACCAAATCTCAACCACTGCGTTTTGGTGTCACTGCGTTTTGGTTAAAGATAGCACTGCGTTTTGTCTAGAAATCTTGTGTGAAGAAAAGGGTTTTAGTAAAACAGCCATAACTTTTGATCCGTAAGTCCGTTTCAGGCCCGTGACCTCTCAAATCGAAGAGAAAAACGAGACGGATTACATTATAACCAGCCTTTAGCTGGTTAAGGATTTCTTAAGGCCCAAAAAGCTCGTTTACTATGATTTATTGACATTTTTCAGTTTTTTGGAATTTGTGTTAGACTTGTTTTTGTTCTAGCTCACGGCCCATCTGTATTTTTAGGCCCGTTTCAGTTTGGTGAGCCTATTTAAACAAACAGCTTTAACCCTAGCCAGAAAATTATCTGTTTTTAGACAATTAAATCATTGGCCGCTGATTCCGAATCAAATCATTCACGGTTTTCTATTGATTTTGTAAAATCCCGTTAATTCATTTATCGGTTTTAATCATAGACGTGTAAAATCCCGTGAACGTGAATTGCTTACACAACCACAACTTCAATCACATCATATCCACTTAAGATCCAACAAAATTTTCACACTTCATAATTCACGATAAAATGGGAACAAAGGTTACTTCATCTTCGGGTTCAGTTTTAGAGGAACCAGAGATACAGAAACTGCAGATGCAAGCAAAGATTTTCAAAGAAAACTCCTTGAACAAATTAAATGCACTTAAATCAACCACTCAACTTCTCGAAAGACAGAGTATATTGTATCAACAAGCTTTTGCACAACTCTTTGGTGATAGTGTCAGAACCTTCAAGTTTCAGTTATCTCAACACATGAATAACTTAGAAACACTTCTCAATGCAGAAACACTTCACGAGATGGATTCCAAATCCGCTCTAAGTGTGATCAAAGTACAGTTTGAAAGGTTCATTAACTCTGACTTGTTAAAGCCTCTCGATATTTATTCAAGATCTTTTTCATCAGATCGAGAAGTAAGAGAAAACTTCAGAGATTACACTAAAATGACAGCTCAAACATTCAAGGAAACAATCATCCAGAACATGAACTCCATTGAGCAATGTATAATAGAAAGAGCAAGTCATGAGCAAGAGCTTAAGATGACGTTGAAAAAGTTGAGTGAAAGACAGTTGCAGATTCAACAGTGCAAGGTTCAAGAGGTTCAATCATCGGTTACAAGTTTAGGAGATGAAACAAGCAGTGGGATTATATCAGATGAAGAGATTGATAAACAAGAATTGGAAGCACATTACGGTTTCATGGCAAAGATTCAGGAAGTCTTACCTGCAGAATCAAGTTCTACTGATACGCCATTGGAACAGGTACAAAACAATGATGAAAAGAATGTGTTTGCCAATGAAAGACAACATTCTGAGAAACATGCTGCAGAATGTGCCGATGAGCGTACTGCGCTTGCTAATTTAATTGTAAATTTAACTCTTGATACTGAGGAAAACAAAACGACTTTAAAGCAATTAAAGAAAGAAAACGCATCATTGACTCAAGAACTAAAGGAGTGCAGAACTAACCTAGATGAGTCTAGTAGGGCTCTAGGGGAGGCTACTAGCAGTCGGGATAGTTGTCTGATTGCACTTCAGACCAAACAGACTGAGCTTGAGAAGTACACGACCCTTAATGACTGAACGAGTAATTATAAAATACTTAAAAATAAGTTAAATGAAACTCTAGGACTATTAGCTCGTAAAGACATTGACATACAAGAGGGTTTAAAAACTAAAACCTATGAAATTTTAGTTGTCAATCAGAAACACGATGAGCTAGCCAAAAAGAGTCTATTAACTAGGTCACAATTTGAAGGTCAACTCAAAGAGAAAAGTAAGGTTATTTCGGATTTAAAGGTTAAGGAAGGAAAAGACATTGACACGATGATTGAAATGGACAAACAAATAAAGTTTTTAAATGAAATTCTTTATAAACGCAATCAGTCAATTCAGACCATTCACATGTTAGCACCCAAATGCGCAACGTATAATGGTAGATCAACCTTTGCTAATCCAAAGTACCTCAAGAAAAGTCCAGTCTGATAAGCCATGTTTGTATGAGATCCATATGATACTTCTGATCTTGTAAATCAGATTTGCCCTAATGGGAAGAGCCATGACTCTTGATAACGAGAGTAGATCAAAATTAGATAAAGAAACAGTGAAACCATACGACTACACTAGACAGAATAGTCTTTATGAAATTTTCAAAGCACCCTCACTGGAGTATCTTTATCAGTTGGAACGCGCAAAAGAAGTTAGGAAGACAATGTGGAGAAAACCGTTTGTTAGAACAAAACCAAACATTGCTAAAAACGTTGCCTTTCTACCCGTTTCTAAATCCATTAGTAAAAGTAGGCGAGTTTATAACGAAATGACAAACAACTTCAATCATTTTAGAACAATTTGTGAACAAGCTTGGTCTAATCATACTAATAGTGCATTTCCTAACCCAACTGCTAAGAGTATGGAAGTTTTGATCAAAACCTTATTAATGCCTCTTTCAAACAAAACTATACTGGACAGTCATTGTTTTGTTCATGAACTAAAAACAGAAATGCATGACGATTTGGAGTACGTTAAATCCCTTGAAAAAGAGGTTGACGAACTTGAATCTGAAAAGGCTGATTTTTCAAACATTTATGATCTACTTCTCGAAGAGTGTGTGTCTAAAGATGTTACATGTTCATATTTGCATTCTCTGTCTGATTTAAATGCTTATGCTGAATTACAATGCTTGTATCTTCATAAAGTCAAAGAATGTGAATGTCTTGCACAAAAGCTTTCGAAACAAACTGAATCTGTTAACAAAGAAGTTCATAATAATTTGTTAAAAAGTTTTTCTAAACTTGAAAAACACTCGATTTCTCTTGAACTTACTTTACAACAATGTAAAGAACAAATGAAAAATATCAATCAGTTTTTGCAAGGAAAGGATCTAATGTATTCGAAAAGAACGTGAACAATATCATGAAATACAAGATTTGAAAGCTCAAATGCAAGACAAGAACATAGCCATCAGTGAGTTAAAGAAACTCATTGAGATGTTCAAAAGAAAGGGTGTGGATACTAAATTTTGAACAACCATCTATCTTGGGAAAACCGCCTGTACAATCAATCAGAAATCAACCAGTGGTAAGACAACCAACTGCGTATAAATCTGAACGATATCAATGTCCACAACAGCGGTTTGCCTCCCAAGTTGATGTGTCGAATAAGTTGACAAAACCTGCCACTCCACACTCTTGGCATCAAAATGAAGAATCATCTTTACCTAAGCCAAATGATTTGATTTGACCGGCCTTCTTGGATTTGCCCAAACGATGTGTCACATCAGTCACAAGGGGAAATAGTAGGCTCAAATGACCTGGTTCATAACTACTTACCTAGTGAAAGCTAAGAAAGTGCACAAAACTTCAGATAAGACAAAGAAGTGAATGGAAAACCTAGTATGATTGATCTGCTAGATTACCCAACACTGCTAATGGTTTACAATCCAAAACCTAGGAATTGGCAAGCATTCAATGGAGTAGTCGGGTTTCAAAACAATATGTTCACTTAGGAGAAAAATAGGAAACAAAAGCCTTTCTTGAAGTTCAATGAATTGCAATGTCCTACATGCAAAAAGTGCCTTTACAGTATAAATCATGATGAATGCGTCTTAGAATACCTCTCAAGGTTAAATCCTCGTGCCTCTGCACAGAATAAGGATGCAAAATCACTCATATGACAACATGAGATCACATGCCCGTAGAAAAGTCAAGTGCATCTAAGAAACCAGAAAGACAGATCCCCACAGGACATAGGTTCTCAAACAAAAAGACTACCACTGTCCCTGAGAAAACAATGAATCCTAGATCTTGTCTTAGGTGGAAACCAACGGGTAGAATCTTTAGTAATGTTCGTCTTAGGTAGATTCCCACGGGAAAGTTACTCAACTCTTGCACGGGCAAGGTTGACAGTGAACCCACGCATGTTTCAATAGTAGATATCCCTTATATTCATGCATGCAAACAAACTCTGGGTTTAAGTGCAGGTACGTCATTCAATGGTCAAAAGCAACAATGAATTGACCTAAATGCAGATGCACTATACAATGAAAAATAGGAAAATCTAAGAGTGTGGTTGCTGAAATTTCTGATATCTAAGAAACCAGTGCCAGAATGGTTTCATAAAAGATGAAATGTTCAAAAGACGTTTGATCGCAGCAGTTCAAGCCTCGGTCGTCAACGATAAATGGTGTCTGCTGAAAATAACACTTCAGGCCTCGTTCCTCAATGTTCAAAAGACGTTTGATCGCAGAAGATCAAGCCTCGGTCTTCATGGCAATGACGTTTGAACACAGCAGTTCAAGCCTCGGTCATCAATGTCTAATGACGTCTGTTCACGTCAGTTCAGGCCTCGTTCTTCATCAAATGACTTCTGATCATAACCGTTCAGAACTTGGAATTCAAGACCACAACATTAAACAGTCAAGTTCAAAGCTGGTTCCAAAAGTTGTTCCTTAAGAAAACAAGACATCTACATCACGACCAGAGTTGGATTTACTATTCCACCTTCACATAGCAATGCAGAGGACAACATGTATATATATAAATACAAAATCT
>BQNB010011457.1:70582-81377 GCA_026074375.1 Tanacetum coccineum | reverse complement strand
TGGGCTAGGTCTCACTTTACAGGTACAACTTGTATTATTTTTGTATTGCATTAAGGGTTATGTCTAACTATGGTGTGATTGTATTGCAGGTAGGGCAAAAAGCAATATTCTTTTGAATAACTTGTGTGAAGTTCTAAACAGGCAGCTTCTAGATGGAAGGGACAAGCCTATTATCACTTGTCTAGAATACATAAGGGAATACCTTATGAAGAGAATTGTAAATGTTCAGAAGGTGCAAGACAAGTGTGATGGACCTTTAACACCAAGTACTGCAAAGATCTTTAAGCTTATTGTAAGGGCTGCTGCAAAGTTAAAGGTAAGTATCTAAACAATGAAAATTTTTACCTGTTTTTGTTAGATTTACTTATTGGATGTAATTTTCCTAGGTTGAATGGAATGGTAGTGACTTGTATCAAGTAACTTGTCCTTGGGGTGATCAATTTGTGGTTAATCTGAGTGAAAGAGTATGTAGTTGTAGGAAATGGGAGTTGAGTGGAATACCCTGCACACATGCAGTTGCTTCCATATGGGATCAGGCAAATAATGGGATAGATACTGGAATACCAGAGTCTTATTGTCTTCCAGTTCATTGGTTAACAACATGGAAAGAGATGTATAAATTTAAGATAAATCCAGTGAATGGACCACAGGGTTGGAAGAAATCAGATGTGCCAACAACCATTATCCCACCAAAACCTCACCCACAGATTGGCAGACCCCCTAAGAAAAGGAAAAAGAGTGCAGCTGAGCTTGCAGATGAAATGATGAAGTCTAAGAAGCTGACAAAGACAGGAAAGAGTGTTACTTGCAAATCGTGTAAGCAGGTTGGTCACAATTCAAGAGGCTGCAAGAGTAAAAAAGGGGGTGGTTCACAACAAGCTGGTGTTGCTGGTCATGGAGATGCTGCTCATGGTTCACAACAAGCTGGTGTTCATGGTTCACAAACCACACAGAGTACACCACAAGCTAGTTAAGTTATGTACTTGTATGTGTTGACTATCTAAGGTGAAACACTATGTCTATTTCCTTTGGTACTTTAAGATGTAAGTTAAGTGTTGATATTTGACTTTGTATAGGTCAAACACTGGTTTTTTACCAACTATCTTTAATGAAGTGTGTTGGTTGATTGTTATGAATGTGTTGTTAATGCATATCTCCCTTTTACCCATTTTACTAGGTGTTGTAAATGCTAACCAACTGCATATAGGTTACCTGCATACTAAAACACCAAATGCATAACACTGAATTAAGGTGTTTTAGTAGCTTACATACCATAGAAATAGAGTTAAAAAAGGACATAACTTAAGACATTACTTAAGACATAACATAAGACATAAAGTAGCAATTACATAACAACTTGCAACCACATCATGGAACCACAACCTGCAACCACAACTTCAATGCTTCATAGGAGGCTTCTTTCTCAACTTTTTCTCAATCTCAACCCATGTCAAGGTATTGCAAAGACCCAACACAGCTACAGGTATTGTAGGGCTTTTCTCAATCCTTTTTGATCCCATAGCCTTACCAAATGGAACAAACTTGTCAACTGGGAATGTGTCTTGATAAAATAGCAGGTCATCATCCTTGGTGGTCATGACCTCATCCTCATCTTCTTCATCAGTACTTTCATCTTGCACCCATGTGTTCCAGTAATCATAATCAGCATAATACTCATCAGTACTTTGATACCCATACATCCTTATCAATTCTGGGTGGCAGGGTCGACTCTTAAAGCTTTCAGCAATCCTTGGGGTAACATCAGGCCTTGGCCTTTCAGGTGACCCAAATGGAGGAACTAAGGATTTAGAAGACCCCACATTACAACATATCCTATCAATGATTAACAGTGAGGATTAACAAACAATAAGAATAGCAAAAAGACTTACCTGGTACTTTGCCTTTGCCTTTGTCCATATTGATCAACAGAGAAGTAAGTGAAAACGGCTAGGGTGAGGGTGAAAATGATATTAGGGTTATTGCCTATTTATAAGGGAAAATGTAAGGTGGTTGGATAATAAATAACTTCACCAACCATGCAAAATCCTTGCTACAAACTGAGATTCAAAAAGATATACATAGAAACAAAATACAACTAATGTCATACATTTCCAAACCATAATCTCAGCTACATTTCCAAACCTATGTCAGCTACATTTCCTATGTTAGCTACATTTCCAAACCATAATCTCCAATACTCCTTCAGTAGTTACCCCTCACAAACATTTTATTCAATTCAAACCAGTTACATTACAATGTCATACATTGTTACCAAAGTCAAGAACAATACACAAAAACACACTACTAACAATATCCTATCATAAATTTTGAATTTTGACTTAATAAAAGTGAATTCAGACTTCAAATGCTTCTCACCGAATGAGTTGTTGGAAACCACCCCACTTGTGCCATCCATCACACCAACAGGCATCCTGTTCATCCTCTTCAATGCTTTGTTCTCCTCATGTAGTGAATAAACCAAACCTTTGTAGTAGTCACTAGGAAGTTCAAGATCCAAAAACCCATAAACACCACACTTCTTTGATTTGTCACGAATTGGGCATCCTCTAAACCTTCTACCAGGGTTATCAGTGGTCCAAGCAGTTTGAATGGGAATAGGGTGTGGAGGTTTGCAGTCACAATGGGTTTTGTTACTAACATCTTGATTGTAGCGTCGGTATGAGGAAGAAGATGATGAACTCATCTTGATTGGGGTGTGTGAATTGAAACACTAATTTGTGTGTGTGGGAGGAAGAAGATGATGAAATGGACCAAGAATTTTGATGCTGAACCAGTGACTTTTGCAATGATTGCACTGACTGAATGAACAAAGATGATTGGAGCATGGAGTTATGATGCAGCACATTGCACTTTGGACCAAGAATATACTTGGTGAAAAGTACTTATCCCATCAGCAAGTTACTTACATGGGAATGGTTAAAAGTACTGCAGACCAAAATTTGACACGAACCGTATACCTTTCAAAAAGCTACTGCTAATGTGTTTTTATCAAGGTACTAAATGCGAAGACCTAAGAGTACCACATGCAGTACTTTCACGAAGTACTGGTAGACCTTATTATCCAAGGATGGATAATAGAAGACCTAGAACCTCAAGTTTTTCACCGTCATCAAGGTCTTCTACCACAAGGACTTCTTACAGACCACAAAGACCCAAGAAAATTATGAAATCTATCTGGGTTAAGAAAGGAAGTACTGTTGATCACAAGCATACTTCCACAACTGTCAAAGACAGTGCCAAGATCAATTCAAAACCAAGCATGGAGACCAAAAGGGGCTTAATCTAGATATCTTGTATAGGGAATAATGATCTTACACACTCAAAGCAATTTAGTATGTAACTCCATATAGGGTAATCCAAGTCATGTTTATGACTTGGGGCCCACAAAAAAGAAGCTAAATCTTTTAACTGTTTAGTACCATGGGCAAACCAAAGAAAATCTCAAAGATTATGCTATTATTGACAGTGGTTGCTCTGGAAGTATACAGAGGCAGAATATGTAGCAGCTGCAAGTTGTTGTGCACAGAGGCTCATTAATGTGGTCAAGGTTCATACTTATGACAATGTAGCAGATTTACTCACCAAAGGCTTTGACTTGGCAATATAAATTTTATGGTGGTACCTTATTAGAGGATGTTAAACCCATAGGCTACATTTGAGGGGAGGATCACATGTAAAGTATTGGTGTACAAGTGAAGTACTGTTTTGGTTAGAAAGGATCTTTGGAAGCTCTATCGCTACATTTGAGGGGAGGATATGAATGATTGTTCAGAGTTTTAATGATTTGAAGAGATATTTTGCAAAATTGCAGGGTTGTGGTTGACAAATTTGAGTTGGAAATCTTTTTATGTTGAAAGTACTGCTTAGCCAACTCAAAGTACTGCTCGTCTTAGAAAGTACTGCTTAGACAACTAAAGTACTGTTCCAACGTTCGGTCAACGGTCAAACATACGTTTTTGCGCTAAAAACGTATTTACAACGGTAACTTTATAGTTATCCAACGCAACCTATAAATACTCAACTGAATTGCATTTTTCTCTCATTTTATCTCTTTTCATTCACAAATTTTTAATTACAACCTCCGACGCACATCAATTTCATATCCAATGGCAAATATTCGCACTTGTAACAAACACAACATGATTGCTTGTGTGGAGAAGACTGAACATAATGCCGATTTTCATCAAATCATTGATTATCTTGCTGGATGCTCCATTAACTACTCGTTGTTAGTTGATCCTGATCTAATCGGTCCGTGGCTTCAACAATTTTGGGCTACCGCTTCTCTCAGAGTGATCAATGAAGTATCTCATATTCGCCCAAGGTAGCCTGGCAAAAAGAATTTTTGATTCTGAAATCAGAACCCTTCGGCTGATCCAACTTTTGATGATGCGAAATGGTGTTATTGTTATTTCCTAAACAGGCCTCATTGGGACTCCACAGAGACATAGGCTTAGCGTTACTTTAGCACAACTTACTTTCTCTAAACCCTTATTTAGCCCTCAGTGGAAGTATTTAGTTCATGTTTTACTTCACTGTCTAAGTCCTAAGAGTACATCATGGGAACAATTTGGGACTAACATAGCCTCAGCCCTGGTAGGATTAGCAACCAACCAAAAGTTCAATTTCTCTTTGATGATTATGAATGGAATGCTAGGACATATTTCCAATGGTACACCTTTAATAAGTATCCTAATTTATTCAACTGTTTTTGAACAAACAATTAGAGGGAGTAACCAGACCTACGAATTTACTATCCATCATTACTCTTTTCCTCTTCCCTCTAAGGACTTTACTTTATCGAAAAATAGTCCTAATTCTTCAGGTAGGATTACATCTTTGACTCCACCCATGTTAGAGGTAGTTACAGCATTAGCAGCAGAGGAAGGACAAAGTGAGAGCACTCATTCTCAGGCTTGACCAAATTCTCCAAGGGATGCTCAAGGTACCCCTACTCAAAGTGCTGCTCAAGATATAGTCTCAAGGTACTGCATCATCTCCAAGGGTACTGCTGACTCAACAAGGTACTGCTCAGTACTCAAGGTACGCTGACATTAAAAAACTCAGGGTACTGATAGATATTTCCAAATCTCACCAAATGATTTAATACTACCCCACATATGCGTCACAAACAATCTGGAGGAATGAGAAGACTTTGGATCTCTATTGCCTTAAACAGGAAGTTTATGGAGGCTCAAGAAGCAAACTCTTTCTCAAGCCAAACAGATTATCAAGCTCAAGACCAGACTCAAGAAACTGTCCAAATTCGTACAGCCAGTGGTCAAACATCATGCTTTTTGGGTAGAAAGTCAGAATCTAAAGAAAAGAAGAAAGAAGCAAAGAAGAATCCAAGAAGAAAGTGTCTTCAGTCAAACTGGGGAGGAATAAGGATGAAGGTACTTTGTCTGAAGAGCTCTATGTTCAAGAATATATACACAGATCATTCCTTTGAAGGCAATTGTTGATAAAGAAGCGCTGTTCACCTTGGACTGGAAAAGAAAAAGTGACTTGGAAAGAAAAAGTTTGATAAACAGAAAGAAATCAATGTTGAGGAGAAAGAGGCTTCTGATGTAAAGAGTGGAGGATAACAGAAGAATTGGAATTGGAAGAGATTCAAGTACTAGCTAAGCCAAGTACAGTAGCTAACTACCAAGACCCTAAATTTCGATGATGAAGCAGGTCCTTCAAGCCCAATTCGTCAAACTCAAGATGTAGAGCCTGAAGAACAGTTGAAAATTGATGGAAGGTTCTGATGCTGCTCTCTCTCTCAATATCAGTAGGCCAAGAGGTTTAAGCATTCCTGGTCCCATACAATCTCAACCTCAACAACCAACTCAAGCTTCTGACCCAAAAGATAAAGGCAAAGGGATATTGGTTGAAGAGCCCAAAAAGAAGAAATTAACTCTTCAACAAATCAGAGCCTTGGAGACTACAAATGATGAGGAGGTTGCTAGAAAGATTCAAGCTGAATGGGATGCAGAAGAAGAAAGAAAAAGGTTGGAAGAATTGAAGAAAGCAAAGCCAAAGACTATTTTGAAGAAACCTACTTCTCTTGCTCAAGAAAGGAATCAAATGATGAACTTCTTAAAAGGTCAAGGATACAAGAATTTGCAAAAACTTAGGTATCCACAGATGAAGGAACTGTATGACAAAGTTCAAGAATCCATCATTGACTCCCATCAAAAGATTTTATTCCAATGGGCTCAGAGAAAGAAAAGCAAATGTTGCAGGAAAGAAATGCAAAGAGACTCTTAAGGAAGAGAAAAGCTCATTTCTAAGGAACAGCCCATCAAATAAGTTTAGTTGAGGACAGAAACAATGAAAATTAGAAACAAACTTAAGAGAAAGTAGACTTTTGAGCAGAATGTACAAGATAGAGAGTCACTAGAAGCAATCTCCGTGATTACAGAGTTCAAAGTCATTGACTCACCCGATGGAGAGTATCTCATAATCTTTAGGGCAAATAATCATTTTAGAGCATTCATACTTTTGTGTGAGGATACTAGCATATCTTTGCTAGACAATTTAATACCTATATCAGTTGTAACAAGACCATTATGGAGCACATCCCCTCCAGCAGGTTTAGGTTTTGCTACTTTCTAGAGATCTTATTACAACCATTTGGGAGACGCCTGAAACAGAGTGATGAAGTACTTCTGGAGACTCAAGAAGATTGGGGAAATCATAAGATGGAGACTAAATGAATCATTCAGGAGTGCATACACTAGAAGTTAGAGGATGTACATCGATTCACATGCGGGGCTTGAAAGAAAAATCCTCATATCTAAGATTGATGATCAGATGCTTGATCATGGAATTGTAAGTTGAAGATGAGAGTGAGACAGCCATTACGTTGATACATCTGTTCATTTTGTAGACAACTGAAGATGGTGACAATTCTTAAACAACTAGTATGATTTATCAAAATTTTCTTTGAAAGTAATATATTTTATTTTGATAAAAAGATTTAACTGTGAACAAGCAGTACCTTATTTAAAGTACTGCTAGTTTAAAACAAACAGTACCTTGTTGAAAGTACTGTTAATTAAAAGGTTGTTTTTGAAATATTTTGAAGATTTGAGCGTGTAAAAAGATTTAAGGCACAAATGTTTGAATATAAAACTGTTTTAAGGGATTGAGTGTTGGTTAACCACCACACAGCAAATGGTAATCAATTCACCATGTCTTACAAAACAAAGAATTGGCGCTAGTCCAAATCAAACAGTTTTGGTAAAGACTTCTCAAATCAGTTGATCGGTGACAATTTACCAAAAATAGTATGGTGATCAATACACCATGGTATTTATACTGAAAATAAGGCCTACTCCAAAGCAAACTCTTTTTGGTATTAGAGAACTCAAATCCGTTGATAGCTTTAAAATAGTTTGCTTCACAACTATAAGGTTCTCGACTCACACAATGTCATATACTAAAGAGTTAGGCTAGTCCTGAGCAAACGGCTACACGAGAAGACTTATCAAATCCGTTATGGTTGAATGACTTACCAAAAGATCATATAGAATTCAACACACTAATGATTACGAGTTCAGAGTGTTGAAAGTAGGTTTTTCAGTTCACTCATGGATTATTACTTTTCTCTAGGTACCAAAGAACTGACTAAGCCCAGAGTTGAATGGCAACTTGGTAAGCTCAAAAAAACCATTTATGTTGTTAAGAGAGAAGACCTGTTGCTAGGATGAAGAACAAATCTATTTGATGCAAAAGACTTAAAGAAGTATGTTAAAGAAAGAGTTTCAGACAAGAGATTTTTTACTTCAAGATAAGTCAAGACAGAAATTGTAACAAATATAACTTTAGAAGATTATGTCTAGAAGAATGGAAGACTTGATATGATGCTGAAACAAGGAGGTCCACCCATCAAGAAACTAGAAGTCAAGGCAAGTAGAATGCAAGTTAGGGGAGGATTGTTGTGACATACAAGGCCAGAATGACCAAAGTACTGCTAATGACAAGTCCCAAAGAACTCTAAGTTTAAAGATCGAAGTACTGCCTGCATTATAAGGAAAAGGGAAAGTCAAAGTACTGCCGTGGAAAAGAATCTTAAAGGATTTTTATTAAACATTATGGTAATAATAATTCTGTAACATTTATTTTAGTGATTAGTATTGATTAGTGTTTATGTCATATAAGGACTGTACAACTACTAGAGTTATCCTTATGTTTATAAAAGGATCTCTAGGAAGGCGTTAGCAGATATACAGAATACACAGAGAACAACAACTAGAAGTATTAGAGATTAGCATTGTATTAAGGATCTGCAAACTTAGGCAGATTCAAAGTGTGGTAATACAAATCGTTTGATTAATTATGTGAGTTCTCTTAGTACTAGCCAACTAATTGCCGCATAGTTGACAGTATATCAGTGTTTCATTAAGGAATATCGATCCTACAGTACTTGAAGTGGTTTGACTAACTAAAGTGAAACACTATGTCTAAGTTCCTTATGGTACTTTAAAGATGTAAAGTTAAGTGTTGATATATGACTTTATATAGGTTAAACACTGGTATTTTTAAACAACTATCTTTAATGAAGAGGTGTTGGTTGATTGTTATAACGTTTTGTTAATTCAGTGTGGTTTTGGTTGATTGTTATGAATGTGTTGTTAATGCATATCTCCCTTTTACCCATTTTACTAGGTGTTGTAAATGCTAACCAACTGCATATAGGTTACCTGCATACTAAAACACCAAATGCATAACACTGAATTAAGGTGTTTTAGTAGCTTACATACCATAGAAATAGAGTTAAAAAAGGACATAACTTAAGACATTACTTAAGACATAACATAAGACATAAAGTAGCAATTACATAACAACTTGCAACCACATCATGGAACCACAACCTGCAACCACAACTTCAATGCTTCATAGGAGGCTTCTTTCTCAACTTTTTCTCAATCTCAACCCATGTCAAGGTATTGCAAAGACCCAACACAGCTACAGGTATTGTAGGGCTTTTCTCAATCCTTTTTGATCCCATAGCCTTACCAAATGGAACAAACTTGTCAACTGGGAATGTGTCTTGATAAAATAGCAGGTCATCATCCTTGGTGGTCATGACCTCATCCTCATCTTCTTCATCAGTACTTTCATCTTGCACCCATGTGTTCCAGTAATCATAATCAGCATAATACTCATCAGTACTTTGATACCCATACATCCTTATCAATTCTGGGTGGCAGGGTCGACTCTTAAAGCTTTCAGCAATCCTTGGGGTAACATCAGGCCTTGGCCTTTCAGGTGACCCAAATGGAGGAACTAAGGATTTAGAAGACCCCACATTACAACATATCCTATCAATGATTAACAGTGAGGATTAACAAACAATAAGAATAGCAAAAAGACTTACCTGGTACTTTGCCTTTGCCTTTGTCCATATTGATCAACAGAGAAGTAAGTGAAAACGGCTAGGGTGAGGGTGAAAATGATATTAGGGTTATTGCCTATTTATAAGGGAAAATGTAAGGTGGTTGGATAATAAATAACTTCACCAACCATTTTTTTTGGTGCAAAGCTGAAGATATATTATTGATCCACAAAATTACATTCCAAGCAAGGACAATACATGCAAAATCCTTGCTACAAACTGAGATTCAAAAAGATATACATAGAAACAAAATACAACTAATATCTCTGATGGTACAGGGTATCACAGATGATACTGCACCATATTTTTTTGGTGCAACCTGATGGTAGCTTCCCAAGCCAAATGAGCATCAGGAGACTAACTATTCACCTTTTATTGCACCAATACCCTATATTCTTGACTACATTTCCACCCTCAATTCAATCCCAATTCACTCAACCCACATCCACAGTAAAAAGGGATTAAAAGGAGGAGGCATCATCAAGAAATATAGAGTCCCATTCACACAAAATGTGGGGCTATACCTATGTCAGCTACATTTCCAAACCATAATCTCCAATACTCCTTCAGTAGTTACCCCTCACAAACATTTTATTCAATTCAAACCAGTTACATTACAATGTCATACATTGTTACCAAAGTCAAGAACAATACACAAAAACACACTACTAACAATATCCTATCATAAATTTTGAATTTTGACTTAATAAAAGTGAATTCAGACTTCAAATGCTTCTCACCGAATGAGTTGTTGGAAACCACCCCACTTGTGCCATCCATCACACCAACAGGCATCCTGTTCATCCTCTTCAATGCTTTGTTCTCCTCATGTAGTGAATAAACCAAACCTTTGTAGTAGTCACTAGGAAGTTCAAGATCCAAAAACCCATAAACACCACACTTCTTTGATTTGTCACGAATTGGGCATCCTCTAAACCTTCTACCAGGGTTATCAGTGGTCCAAGCAGTTTGAATGGGAATAGGGTGTGGAGGTTTGCAGTCACAATGGGTTTTGTTACTAACATCTTGATTGTAGCGTCGGTATGAGGAAGAAGATGATGAACTCATCTTGATTGGGGTGTGTGAATTGAAACACTAATTTGTGTGTGTGGGAGGAAGAAGATGATGAAGATGATGAACCCTAAGAGGGTATAACAGCCGAAAATACCCCCCACTTAACGGGATTGACTAACAAAAGTTAGTCAGAGGGACTAAACCCGATACGGGTCAAAAGTTTGGGGACTGGATCCGTTAAAAAAGTTTCGGAGGGACTAAATCCGTTATACCCGACAAACATTAGGGACGAATTATGAAATTAACTCTTTTTTTAATCTTTTTATCGGTACTCATTTATATAAAATGTTTTGAATTACTTTCAGAGTCAAA
>BQNB010011457.1:35380-69009 GCA_026074375.1 Tanacetum coccineum | reverse complement strand
GGCAAACTTGCACATTTCTCACGTTTAAAGTCTCTCTTGTTACCAAACACTATAATTAAACAAAATTCTCTACTGATTTCTATTCTCTGAATTTTCATTCTCTGCTTCATTTCTATTCTCTGAAATTCTCTCTACCAAACGTGCCCTAACAGTAAAAGCAAAAGTCCTATTGATAATAGACACGACAAAACACAACTCCACACAAATCTTCTTTATCAAACGTTACTCACACTCTTGGTTTGACAAGATTTTGTATCTCATGAGATTATTTCTTTCTTTTTGTTCAATCGTGACACCACAAGAAAATTTTCGATATTTCGCACATAACCCAAAGGAGGTTTTTTTTGGACTTCTTCGTTTTTATTTTTTTAGAATACCAAACAAATAAAAGAGATGAACAATTTTTTCATGTCTTTTCTTTTTAAATTCGATCTATGATGATTTTCTCGTTTACTTGTATTTAAGAACAACTCGATGAGTATCAAACGAGATAAACTGAGATCGTTTTATGTTTTTAACACTTTCGCAAATTTAAAAGAAGGTTATGCCTTCAACAAGATCAATGAAAGGTTGGTTTATTTCGTGATGTGAATTTCTTAAGTTCATTTTAAATTCTAGACACAAGACCCGACAAAAAAAACCTATACAGAGATCTCTTATTTTTTTTGTTTTAGTTTTTATGCTCTTGATTTGTTGGGTGAGAGGTGTATTATGCTAGGATGATGGGCAATAGATCGAGTTCGGGTTTTGTGATTGTTGCTTTATTTGAGAGGAGTCTTGGTTGTTCATGATTATTTAAGTTCTCTTTATGCTTTTTCTTTGATGTGCAACATGAAAAAAAATGATGATTATTTCGAGTTTGGAGCGGTTTGAGTATGTGAATTTTGCCGCTTTTGTAGTTCAAAAAAATAATCTTTGTAAGATTTGAGAAAAATCCAAGCAAACAAAAATCTGAGATCTATGATATCTTTTATGCTTTTTCGATTTCCAAAAATAAATGTCGAAATTGGTGTCGAAATTGATTATCTAAATTTATCTTTGTCAAATTTGAACAGATCAGTGATGATATTTCTTTTTTGTTAAAGATCTTTGAGATCTATTAATCTTATTAAAGTACACACAAGAAAAAAATCTGAGATCTACTAAATCTTTTATGTGTCCTTGATTTTGCATTATCGATTATTGATGAGTTATCGCGGTTTTGTACCAAGTCTTGGGCTTGAGGCCCATTATCCCTCAGCCTTTTGGGCCAACTGGTCAATACGGGCCATAGTTAAAACCAATCTCGCGATGGCTACGGGAACCCACGCGATCGTCCGCGGATCCCCAGTTATAAACAATCGTTCCGGGATCCACCTATAAGACGATCCGTCCGCGGACAAACATCTGCTATCGGTTTTTCCACACGATTATCGCGGATCCTTGCCCGACAAGGGACCACTCTGGCCACTATAAAGTAACGAAATACTAGGAAACCCTTGTACTAGGACATATAACTAGGGATCACCATACACTCAAAAGTACACAGTTTTTCTTATTATCTTGGACACTACTCTGACATATGAATACTCTACCCTCACGCCCGGAGTCTAATCGTGGGGTCCGTTTTCCACGCAAGGTCACCGGATTCTTATAATTGTGAGAAATCATCTCACTTCTCTTGCTCTAGTACAAGATCAAACATTCAAGTCGTTTGGAGGCCCGGCCCGACAAAGGACTTCAACACTTGCAAAAACCCGCACGAATTTTGTCTTACTACAAGTGGCGCCACGTGAGACCCTTCCGCAACCCGATTCTCTAAAAACTCACCATTGAGCACTCACGCAAACAAATCACTACAATCTCACGGTCCGCAGATTGAGAACCCGGGAAGGACTGATAGGAACCTATGTCTGACGAGGTTCTTAGGGAAATGTGCGACAAAAAATTCTCCACCAACTCTTGCCGACTTCATCGCGACAAAGAGCAACAGGAAAACGAGCAGAAAGACAAATCAACGCGGTGGTGAACGCACGGACCTGATCAGTCAGGGCGAAGCGTATCGGCATATACAAGCTAGCCGCCCGTGAGCGAATAGCTCACTACTCTGATCCAGAGAACCAAATCGCCCGAAACGCAGACCTCAGAAGCAGGTCAGGAGGCGGTTCATTACTCCGAAGCCTCACCCAGCCAGTGGTATTCAATTAGGCTACAGAAGTAGCACACATCTGATTCAACCGCGGTCTGGCACGCAAGGAGGCGTGATTAAACGGTTGGGAAGAAGGAGCCAGCTAACATACCGCACCGTATCTCGATAGTCTTCAAACGGAGGTCCCCATAAGCAACAAGAATGAAGTAGAAGAACAGATAGGGTCAACAAAAAGGGAACACCATCTCGTAAACGCCTCGCCAAATATTCAGCACGTGTAAGCTCGTGTCAGGGGGGTCTGACTGTGAAATCTAAGTCACAGGGAATGCAGAGATCCAAAACACCTTGTGAAGATGATCTCTCCCAGCCTTGGCCATGTGAGGAAAGAAATCTTTCACACCTCGATCCGGCCATTTTAGTCTCCGGCGGACTAGGCATACCCAGCTGACCAACCCTACGATGGATGGGAGATCGGAGGATACTTAAAGCTATTTCAAACGGCCGCAAAAACAAAGTGGGCACTGCCGCATGGTGTCAAAGTTAACTACAACCCTCCCTGGGCAAGCCAGAGTTATGGGTTTGAGACAAGCTACTCTCCAAAGAGTCGATTCGATAGCTATGAGATCCTTAAAGTACAGCGTTTAGGGAAAACCCTAATATTCAGAAATCAAGCAGCCTCAAGGATCCGGTGGAACAATACATCCCAACAACGCGCAGAGACGGAGAATTACAGAAAGACTTATGGAAAGATATAAGCCGAAAAGTCCTGGACGAAGAGGAGCTCCGAGACATGCCTGGACTCTCCAGGGTTTATGCACGGCATAAACCGCACCCTGGGTTTAAACTCAAGCGTCTATCTGAGCCAGAATTCGGAGATCTATGGACGACCTGTTAGTAGATGACTACGTGTTTCCTACAAGGGGAAGATGCTGCCCTGTCTGACCCCGGCAGCGCAGAAAAAAGCATCTTACAATCATGGAACGTACGCGGGGGGGGGGCCCCAACCCCTTACCAAGCCACGGTACACACCCCAAATAAAGCCGGGATCGTAAGGCCAGAAGATTCTCACTTCTCACAACACGCCAAAGAATTTTTGCTCTGAAAAAGGGAAAGTTCTCAAAGTCACCCCTCCATGTGAGTAACTCGGTCTGGAAAAAAGGATTCCTGCACCAACATATGCGAATTTCATCAGCTACTGGGACATAGCAACGTCGAATGCATGCATCTGAGAAAGCACACTAGTGAACTGACTCAAGGCCGGACAATTGTCGCAACTTCTCAAGGAGAATTAAAACAGAACGCCAATCCGAAAGCATCCGCGACAAAGGGGAGGCCGCGACCGGCAAGGAAAACCTCAGACTATATGATGATCCAACCCTGGGGAGAAGAGTGGCAAGCCCGATGTACCACACTTTCTTCCGGCAGACGGACAGTCCATTCTCAAAGGCGGGCACGCGACGGTACGGATGGGTCCCAATGCTAATCGAAGTCGAACATGGCGGACATATTTGTGCTATGGTTATATATTGACGGCGAACGCATCCTCAGAGGTCTCTGTTAGAAAATGCTTCGTAAAACCTCCGTCAAAGAGATAAGGGATCCATATGGTTCCGGCCACCATCTCACTTACGGGATTCCGTGGAGAGGGACCATTTCGGCCACTGGGCCAGTCGCTTTGCGCTCAGTAAAGAATAGGTGATGACGTCACCTCCAATTCCGCTCTGGACAGACCTTCATTGGTTGTCAGTGTCAACATCCAAACACAATGCAGTTAGGTAGGACGGGCTACGGAAAATCTGCGTCCGTACAATAAGACATCTCACCGGAAAGTTAACTTACCTTTCTCGTTTTTGAAGGCGGCACGGTACGCTTCAGAGCTGTTAGTAGATTCATTCCTATGGAATCTGTTGATCTCGGGACTAGCACTCCAGACTTCCGATTAGTAAACCAATACTGGAAGAGAAAAGTAATATATAGCAATCCACCCAGAAATACCACTTGAACGAACAATTGCCATTAGAGCCAACATTCAACAAAACACGGAGCAGCAACTTGCACTAAGTTCCTGCTAAAACAAAAACACTTGGATATTTTTGCCTGGCAGCCGTAGGATATGAGGGCGTCCACGAAAAATCGCGGAACACGCTTGAACATAGGGAGCATATTCACCGTCGGCCACAGAAAAAGAGGCCGACCCCGGCACGCAATAAGATGTAATCCCAGAAGAGGTGGAATAATTAGTGGCACGCGGAATATGAAAGAGGTCCCATTCATCACAGTTGGCTCTCAATCCGGTAATTGGTCAAAGCATGAGACGAACCTGGCGTAATGTGTGTTAGTCTTCAAAGATCTAAAACAAGCGTGCCCTCAAGGATTGGTATCCATTACCGGAATAAAATAGAAGGAAGGTCGGAGGTCCCTTGTGGGTGCTCCTTTCAAATGTTGTTTGGATGCATACAAGGGGGTATCACCAAATTAGAAGATGGCAAAAAAGAGGAGAAGAAAAACACGGCGTTCATACAAGCCAAGGGCTATTTTGCAATTCTAAGATGCCCGTTCGGTTTAAGGACTGTGCGGGTTACATAACAACGCTTAGTGGATAAGGCATTCCAAAGCAGATCTGGATGTAACCTAGAGGTTATGTCGGGATTGGTTATAAAGGAGCCTACCCGGAAGAGCGAAGACTCCGAGACGATACACGAACTCAACACCCGTTCGACATATCAACCAATAGCAATGCACCTTCGGAAGGCAGGAGAAGGAATTGTTTCAAACTATGTAATCCCCCCCCCCCCCTGTCAGAGCACAACGAGTTGAAGAGCATGTACCGGCAAAGCAGACAGTCTGCTTGCATCTCCGAGTGCATCAAGGAGTGCAGAAGTACAGGAAACCTAGAAGCTTAAGACAGGGATTCTTGACACAAATCAGCAGACACATTCGTTACCTTTTTCAACCATGAGAAATAACAGCCCCAAAAAGAGCGATTTTTCCATGGACACGGAAAGCAGCAGAGCCTTCAAGAAGCAGATGAAGAGAAACTTATTGCAGTAGCTCCCAACACTGACGCCCACAGGGAACATGAAGATTTAATCTCTTGGCTTACTGCAGCAAAGAAGCTATCAGCTGCATAGGTCTTGCAATGGACGGACAGGCGGCAGGCAGGCCAAATACCAGTTTGTACTTAGTAAGCCGCACCCTACGAGGGCCCTCGGATAGAACGTCATATACTCCTAGGAAAAGTTGGATGTTAGCCTTGCGTGTCAGTTTAAGATGCAAACGATTTGAAAAGATGATCTTCCAAGCACCACACCGGTGGTTGTAATAACAAATGCAACAATAATAGAATAGTATCAAGTTCGGAAATTTTGGAAGTATCATGCTGAAATGGAAGTTCGAGCTAAGAAGGATCTGACACTCCAATCAAGCCCAAGCACCGCAATCAAATGGCTCAAACATCTTGGCAGATTTCGTTGGGAACGCCGGAAGCCGGGTCTCCGGGACGAACTCACTGGAGAACGTGAAAAGTTACTACGGAAGCCCGTGGACGTTGTTCACGGACGGCTCGTCTGCGTAGGACGGCTCCGGAGCAGGACTAAATACTAAAAAATCCGGAAGGAGAGAATTCACATAAGGCCTTGAGGTTTAGATTTCGAGGCCTCCTAACAATAAAGTCCGAATAGAATCATTAATAGCCGGTTCTCCGGATCGAGAACAAATGGGTATAAAGAACTGCCAAGAACCGGTTGATCAAGCTTGTGGCCCATCAGTCAACGGCTCTTAATCGCCAAAGAGTCAGCATGTGTCCAGACTTAAACAAAGTAAAACAGAGCGCACTGCGCACAACGCTTCAAGATATTTTGCATCAAACAGTACCACGAAGTGCAACAAGAAAGCAGACGCCTTAAGCAAGATCGCGTCCAAAGGTTAGAGATTATGGCGCGCATCTTAACTAAAGACAGGTGCTGAGGCAGAATTTGAAGAAGAAAGTCCATAAATGAAAGGAGAATTCTCGAGTCGTAGGAAGAAGAAGGCCAACTACAATGGATGACACCCGCATCTGTGAGTCCCTGCAAGAAATCCTTCGGAGGATAAAGAAAGAAGGCCAGGAGGGTAGTCGAAAGCGGCCCTCAGGTATGCCTCTCTTGTATTCAATGGAACCCTCTACACAGCAAGTCATTTTTTTGACTATGGTTCCGGTGGTCGGACACTCAAGCAAACTAGTCTAAGAGAAATTACAACGAGGGATAGTGCAGCATGCATTTCGGCCTGAGATCCGTGGTTGCCATCGTAATCCGAACAGGATATTATGGCATACAATGCATATGCTTGCACAGGAACTTGCATTAGGGAATGCAATGACTGTGCATAAATACCCCGTCCTCGTCCCAAGAATCGCTAGAGAACTAGACCCCATCACGTTCTCCATGGCATTGTATAAGTGGGGGATAGACATTAGCGGACTTTCCGGAAGGTCGGGTAAAGTCAAAATTCTTAATTTGTCGCTATCGACTCTTTCACTAATGGATGAGGCACATTATAGGCGTTGCAACCCTCCTGGCAATCAAGTAAAGCAGTTCGTATGGGGGCAACATTGTTTGCAGATTGGCCTTACCAGGTGGAGAATTATATCAGACATGGTAAAGCAGTTCCTAGCTATCCCTTCAATAGCCTGGTGTAAGAAATGTGATCCGCCAATGCTACGCTTCGTGAAACACCCGCACTCGCTTACTCTGGTTATTTGACAAGGGCAAAAATCGACGTCTCGGAGCCGGAATAAAGGCAAGGCTTGATGAAGCGCACGATTGGATAGAAGAATTCCGCACCCCCCGTCCTATGGGCCCACCGAACAATGACTCAAGTCAAGCCAACCGTGAGAAGACCCCATTCTCACTAACTTATGGCACGGAAGCTGTCTCCCGCGCGGTGATAGGCATGCCATACGACTCGGACTAGGCGGAAACGATTGACAAAAAACACGATAGCTCTGGGGATATTCAACTTAGACCTCATAGAAGAAAGAAGGGAGCATAAGCAAGCAATACAAGAAGCAAAAAGTAAGAGAAAAGATGGACAAATATTCACTCAAGATGTCTCGCGGAAAGTTTCACGCAGGCGATATTGGTTCTAGCAGCAGATGAAGCAAGTGATGCTCTAAAGGGACCGACGGCAAACTTGGACCAAGTGGGAAGATCGTCGAAGTTAAGTGACGCTTGGAAGTAGAGCTTACAACTCAAGACTGTAAGGAATTGAAATGTGAGGACATGGAACATTTGTCATCTCAAAAAAAGTGTAATCTATACCTGAATTGTAACGAATTCGCCAGGCACTATGTGATGCTCGAAGAGGGCAATGTCGTTTCTTTATATGCATATTGTTAAAATTTGTATTTCATGACATAAGTGGGATTAGCTACCGCCACGAGTTTTAAATTTAAATTGTGTCTTTACTTTGAAAATTATATTAATTGTTTAACGCCGTGCATGCTAGGAGCCATGTCCACAAAATATCTTTCCGTATGTAATAAAGGATGGCGCAGACTCAAAATCAGTCAGGGCGCTACGAGGTATTTGCGAAGCTCAGCAGCGGGAGAGAATAAACCCAATAGTCTTCCCAAGATATCTTATTTAAAATCTTACACTCAGTAATAAACAAAGATAGCAAAAGACATAGCACTAAATAGAACGTTTGTTATGTACGGACCTACACGGACATCCGTTCGCAAAATGCTCTTAAACTTACACAGTTAATGTCCATTTACAATAAAAGCCGCAAACTGGCCACTATTTCGGACTCTGGCATACTAATAAATAATCCAAAAACACGAAACAAGTGCTATAACGAACCTCACTGCGGTCATCCGGCAAAATCTCAAAACTGAGATCTTCAGTTGGGGGCTACGAACACGCTTCCCCAAATCTTCCATCGTATTCTTACATTCACCGCCGGGCGGCAAGCCTCCAGAAAAGATCAGTAATAGCCTCAACCTAGCAAGTTTGAGTGAGGACAAAAGGTTGGCGAAAACTCTATCTACCCTTATGGCGAAGTTAATCGCTGAGGCAAGCCTTTTTGCGCTTCGTGCAGGATATGAACATTAAGAAGAGCCAACGGATAAATAGGTCTCACCCACAAAAACGCACTTTACTCATCGGCATGATAGTCTGGGAGGTAAAAAAAGAGCTGCTAAGGTACGGCTAAAGATGAGCAGTTCAGGAAATATCTGCAAAGGTATGTCATACACAAACAAATCTATGAACCTCATCCATCCGGAATATTTCTTGGACTTCAACAATGAACCAGGGGGGTAAGTCCGCATTTCAAGAGATCTTTTGCGTCAAGATACTTGTTCAACCGTCTCCGGGATTTGTATGCCACAATCTGCGGACGTGGGTGGTTCAGCGCTCCATGCTCATGTGCCGGCCGCCAAACCCTTTGCATACCATAATCTCCAGCTACCGACATAAAGCATGACCCACACATGCCTAGCTACAGGGGGATTCTCAACAATTTATCTCTATGCAAGTTTCCCCCCCGTGCGTCAAACAAACCCTCTTCGTGCCAGCGCTAGAGTAGTGCAAGAAAGAGAGGTCAATTGCCCCTCCAGAGCGAGAGCCGGGTGGGGTCGGACACATCCATGTCACGTGTGCCTAAAGTTCGGCGACACACGATTGTGCAATCTAAGCTGTTGATTCCGCTGAGTTCCCTTTCTCTCTTTAGAACTCCGACAAGTGGCCTGAAGAGTAGAAATGCAAGGATTAGAAGTTAGTAAATAAAAAAAACCCCGTAACAAGAACGGGGTAAAAGTCATACCTTGAAGGCAAGTCATCTCTTCGGAGGACATGAGGAATAGACGTTCAAAGGGTTCACACAGAGCAGGTTGGGAGTCATCACGGGCGGACTTGCAGGTTATGCGCACGGAATCCAGAAGGGATTGATAGTGTCCGTATCTTCTGTGAAATGAGCACTCTTAAGAGCCGCAAACCTCTGCGCTGCAAAAGCGATTTGTATCCGCAGCAAGAATAGGACACTGATTCAGAGATGAGAACTCCGACGGATCCTCTCCTGTCTCTTCTCTCTCATCAAAGACTTCAACTTGGCCAATTCTCGAGATCCTTTTCACTAGAAGACACCCGAGCATTCATTTCGCCCGAAGTTCTCTTTAATGGTTCCAGCTCATGTCTTCAGTCGAGAACTCAGCCTTCTCGATCCAGATAAACTCTGTCGCGCCTGCCCCCCAAGAACTACCGTCGCAAATTGTCATAATCCATATTTCGGAGTGCTGGCGACAAAGCCGGGGGGGAGAGCGACACGATCAACAACGTCCGAAAGAAAAAGCCGTTCAGAGTGAATCTGTGGTTATGTTCCAGCGAGGAATATATACCAACGCTTGGCATCTTCAGATTTCAGGGACGGCCGTCAATAGAACGAGTTCAGCCGAACTCTTCCGTCGTTCTCGGCTTGGAAGACCGCCCACGGTTCGAGTGGGTACAACAGATGCGGTCTTACCCCTGCTGAAGTCACTAGTGTCGAGCATAGGATACATAGGGGCATCGCAGTCGCGGGAACTGGCGAAATAAGGATAATGTTAGGCCAGTCAGTACCACAGAACATCAAAGTAAAATGGTTAAGGCACGAACGTACCTCACGAGGTAACCTCGGTAGTGACGTCGCTGCTGAGCCGGACCCCATAAAAGGGGCTTCCGGAAATGGTCTGTCTAGACTAGCAAGTGTCTTCCACATCCGGTCCTGGAAGCAAGGTAGGAATGATTTATCCTCATCTTTTAGCAGGAGGGGTGCTCCTGCTTTGACAAACTTTTTCTCTTGGCCTTCTCGGTTGCTCTGCGCGGCCTCTCCTGTTTCTCAACCGTCGATCGTCTTTCGGAGTCTTCTAACTCAACGTAAGTACCACCGGCGCAAACGCATTCTCTCCGCACAACTTTTCTCCCGCAGATGAGCAGAAGAAACTTAGGACAGCGGCCAGAACCACTACCACTTGCATGGTGTACCGCAGCCGGAGCATCAGAGACACGAACCCATGTTTTTAACTTGTTCAAGCAACGTCACCTGTCGTATCCCCTTTTTGGACCTCCTCACCGCTTGCACCTTCGAGTGGTAATCAGTCCCTGATATCGTCAACGCAAAATCTATGTCTGCAAAATAACATACACAAAGAAGGATTTTAAACCCATGAAAACGATAATATTAAACAACTTGTTCACAAAACAAAGTTGTACCCACCATTCAATTCAGGTCTCTCACAAGGGGCGGCATAAGAGTTTTCCAATGGAAGTATGGGCTCAAACCCACCAAGAGCTAAACAATTCGGGCATACCGCCGGAAAGCGAGCTTTCTTAGAGGAAAGCGACCAGAAAACAGCTGCTCTTTGACGAGCAGTGGTGAGATGGGGGTAAGCATGGGGGGGGCGGGGGGGGGTGTGGGACTTCTTTTTCGGGGATCTTTCTCAACCGACCCCCCCGTATACAACGGGTATCGCGAGATAGGACACACCTGGAATCAACCCAGAAAATATGGTCTGCCCAGTTCTTACTAGAATACGGGCGGTTCGGAATGACCGAAGGAGCGCTCGGGCACGTTTCGCAAACGACAACAATCCGTACTATATATTCGCGAATATAAACGCCGGAAAAACGCTACGATGGGCGCCAAGATCAAGTAGAACGTTTCGGGGCGCATCAAAACCTCGGAAATGAGATATACGAGCAACACCGAAGGGGGATAATTGAGAAATATGTATACGGAAATATTTGAGAACGGCTACAAAAATTTTTGTGAAGAGGAGAATAACTATAGCCACAAGTAATCCAACTCAGGTTATGCCTTCAACAAGATCAATGAAAGGTTGGTTTATTTCGTGATGTGAATTTCTTAAGTTCATTTAAATCTTGACAAAGACACGAAAAACAAAAACCATACTGAGATCTCCTTATTTTTTTGTTTTTGTTTTATGTTCTTGATTTAGTTGGGATGAGAGGTGTATTATGATAAGGATGATGGGAAATAGATCGAGTCGGAGTTGTGATTGTTGATATGAGATGAGTCTTGGTTGTTCTTGATTAAGTTCTCTTTATGCTTTTTCTTGATGTCAAACTCGATAAAAAATGTTGATATATTTCGAGTTTGGAGCGGTTTCGAGTTTGAATCTTTGACGATTTTGTGTTAAAAAAAATAATCTTTTTAAGATTTGAGAAAAATCCAAGCAAACAAAAATCTGAGATCTATGATATCTTTTATGCTTTTTCGATTTCCAAAAATAAATGTCGAAATTGGTGTCGAAATTGATTATCTAAATTTATCTTTGTCAAATTTGAACAGATCAGTGATGATATTTCTTTTTTGTTAAAGATCTTTGAGATCTATTAATCTTATTAAAGTACACACAAGAAAAAAATCTGAGATCTACTAAATCTTTTATGTGTCCTTGATTTTGATTTTCGATATTGATGACGTATACTAGGTGTACCAAGCCTCTGGGCTTGGGCCACATTATCACTCGGCCTTTTGGGCCCAACCTGTCAATAACGGGCCATAGTAAAACCCAATCTCGCGTGGGCCACGGCCCGAACCCAGCGATCCGTCTGCGGATCCAGTTATAAACAATCCGTCCGCGGATCCACCTATAAGACGATCCGTCCGCGGAAAACATCTGCATCCGTTCAACACGATTATCGCGGATCCTTGCCCGACAAGGGACCCACTCTGGCCACTACTAAAGTAACCGAAATACTAGGAAACCCTTGTACTAGACACCTATAAATAGGGATCACAATACACCTCAAAAGGTACACAGTTATTCTTATTTTCTCTGACACATACTCTGACAATATGAATACTTACCCTCACGCCGGAGTCTAATCGTGGGGTCCGTTTCCACGGCAAGGCTAACGGTTTACTTTTAATTGTGCAGAAAATCATCTCACTTCTCTTGCTCTAGTACAAGATCAAGCATTCAAGTCACTTGGAGGCCCGGCCCGACAAAGGACTTCAACACCTTGCTAAACCCGACACGAATTTTGTACTAACAAGTGGCGCCATCCGTGGGACCCTTACGCAACCACGATTCTCTAAAAACTCACCATGAGCACTCACGAACAAATCACAAACAATCTCACGTCCGCCGTGAGGAACACAGGGGGAAGGAATGATAGGAACCTATGTCTGACGAGGTTCTTAGGGAAATGTGCGACAAAAATTATCACCAACTCTTGCCGCTCATCGCCGAAAAGATGCAAAAAGAAAAAGAGCAGAAAGACAAACTCAACGCAGTGAAAGCACGACTGATCTATGGCGAAGAGTCCGGAATTAAGATAAGAAGCCGTGAAGAATCGCACTACTCTGAATCCAAGACACCAACCGCCCGAACAGAACCCAGAAGAAGGCACGGAGGCAGGTATTCCCGAAGCCCATCACCACACGCCAGTGTTTTCAAAAGGCTTAAGAAGTACAAATCCTCTTCACCGCGGCTCTGGCCACGAAAGAATGAGGCTTTTTAATAGGTGGGGAAGAAGGAGCAGCACATTCTCACGTTCCTGATAGCATCAACGGAGTCCCCAAGCAAAAAAAACTGAAGTAGAAGCAAGAAGGCGTCAACAAAAGGTGAACACCATCTCGAACGACTAGCCACATATTCAGAAATTGAAGATCTGAAGTGGGCACTGGAAATCTAAGTCAAGAACTGCAGTAGATCAAACACCTACGAAGATTATCTCTCCCAACCTTGGACATGTGAGGAAAGAAATCCTTTCACACCCCGGATCCGGCATTTTAGTCTCCCGGGGACTAGGATGCCCAGCCATGTCAAAACATACGATGGATGTGGAGATCCGAGAATCACTTAAAGTATGTTCAATCGCCCCAAAACATGAAGGTTGGTCAATGCCGACATGGTGTCACATGTTCAACTCAACGCAGTCACCGCGAATGCCAGAGTTGGTTGACAAGCTACCAAAAGAAGTCGATCGATAGCTATGAAGATTCTAAAGGACAGCGTTTCAGGGAAAACTATCTCATCAAACAAAGCTATATAAGGATCCGGTGGAAGATACATCACATCAACAAAGAGACGGAGATCAACGGAAACTTTTATGGAAAGATATAAGAAGGCGAAAGTCCTGGACGTAGAAGGAGCTCCAGAATTGCATGAGAACTCCGGGTTTATGCACGGAATTACCCACCCTGGGTATAAAAAAATCAAGCTTCTAATGAATAGAATTCCGATGCGTTCTATGGAACGAAATGTTATAGAATTACTAACTCTTTCCTACAAGGGGAAGTTGCTGCACTCAGTCCACGGCCAGAGAAAACATCTTTATTAAGGAAACCTTCAGAGGGGTGAACAAACCAATTTCCAAGAAAGGCTTCAAAAACAACAAAGAACCAGATCATAAGCCAAATAGATTCTCACTCCTCACCAAAATGCCAAAAGAAATCTTCGCTCTGGAAAAAGGAAAGTTCAAAGCCCTACCCCCAATGGTAACTCCGGTGGAAAAAAGGGATCCAAACAAATACTGCGAATTCCATTCAGATACGGGACATAACACGAACAAATGCATGCAGCTGAGAAAGCAAATAGATGAAATGATCAAGGCCAGAAAACTGTCGCAATTCATCAAGGAATTAAAATAGAACGACAAGCCGAAAGCACCAAAAAAGGGGAAGCGTCCGGAAAGGATAAACCTCTAACTATACTAATGATCTAACCATGGGAAAGGGTGGCCAAGCCCAGGATTACCCAAAGCTTCTCTCCGGAGACGGCAATGTCCTTTCCACCTCTAAGGGAAGAAGAATATGGACGTAGGGGCCCAAAGATCATCGAAGTCGAAAGGGCGGAACATTTTGTGCATAGTGTATAAAATGATGGCGGGGCACCCTTAAAGTCTTGTATGAACAGCTGCTTCATAAAACTCCCACAAAGAGATAAGGGATTAAATGGTTCCGGCCACCACTCACCTTATCGGATTCATGGAAGACCATTTTTATATTGGCCACTGGGCCAGGATAAGCCTTGCTAGTAAAAATAGGTGATGAAATTACACTCCCACCTCGCATGGATGAACATCATTGTTATACAATCACCATCCCAACACAAAGTCAATTAAGGCATTCCTAGCATAAGGAAAATCCGCGCCGCCTCATCCACATGCACACGGAATGTTAAAATTTCTCGATAAAGGCGGCACGTAGCAACCATAGTAGTAGAGTCATTCATATGTAATGTGGCTATGATCTCCGGACCTAGCAATCGAAAACTAAACCGCATAAAACCAAGTACTGGAAGAGAAAATAAATATAGCAATCCACCCGGAGTACCCTGAACAGACAGTTGCCATAGGATCGAACATAATAGAAAAAGACGCAAAGAACTATGTTTTCCTTACTCAAATAACAATGATTATATTTCGCCTGGAAGCCAGTTGATATGACGGGTGTCCCACGAAACATTGCGGAACACCACTTGAATATCCGGGAGGGATATTCACCAATCAGGCAAAAGAAAAGAGGACAGGCATCGGAAAGAAATAAGGTAATCCAAGAATGTTGGTGGGAAAAATTTAGTAGACTTCTGAATAATGAAAGAGTGTCCATTATCACAGTTGGCTCTCTGAATCCTAAGGGTACAAAAAGCATGACGGAACAATTGTGCGAATGTGTGTATACTCCAAAGATCTTAACAACTCATGCCCCAAAGATTTTTATCCATTACCGTAAATAGACTAAAGGTGGATCCTCTTTGGTATTCTTCAAATGCTTCTTGGTTGCATACAAGTGGGTACCACAATTAAGTGGCAAATAGAGGATGAAGAGAAAACGCGTTCATAACAAGCCAAGGGATATTTTTTGCTATTTTAAGAAGCCATTTGTGTCTAAAAAATGCCGTGTTCAACATATCGAACGATTAGTGAAAGGTGCTTTTCCAAAGGCATTGGAACTAACCTAGAGGTAGATGTCGCGACCTGGTTATAAAGAGCCACACGGAAGAAGAATATCATTCGAGACAAAAACAGAAACATCCAAACCCCTCGACTATAAACACTGCAATTGAACCCAAAAGAAGTGCACCTTCGGAATGCAGGAAGGAATGTTCTTAGGTTACAAAGTAAGCACCAACGCGTTGAGAGCATGTCCAGATAAAGCAGTTGCCATCTCCGAGATGCATCAAGGACGTGTAGAAGCTAAATGGAAAATTAGCAAGCTTAAACAGATCTATCACAAATCAGCAGAAAAATGTATTACCTTTGTTTTCAAACCCTTAGAAAACTGCACAAAAAGGAGCAATTTTCAATGACGACCCGGAAGTGCCTGAAGAGTCCTTCAAGCAAATGAAAAAAACTTATGCAAGCCCCCCCCCAAAACACTGACGCGCTTCCAAGGTAACATGAGGATTAATCATATACTGGGCTGCAGCAAAAGAAGCTATTAGTGCGGTCTATGATGAAGGAAAACAGAGAATGCAGGCAAATACTATTAAATATTGTAAGCCACACTCGATGAGGCCCCAGAAGTCAACTTACTCCTATGGAAAAGTTGGTGTTAGCCTTGCTCATTGCAAGTAAACGGTTGAAAAGAATACTTCCAAGCACACACGAGTGCGTTTAATAACAAATTAAAAAAAGAAAAAAAAAAATAAAAAAAAAAAAAAAAAGACAAAACAGCCGATAAAGTCCAACTGTTGAGTCAATTTCAAAATGTATCCTAAGGATGATGAATGGAAGTTCATTTAGAAGGATATACATCCAATATAGACCAGGACCGCAATCAAAGGCCAAATATTGGAAGATTTTATTGTTGAACAGACCTGAAGAAAGAGTCTCCGGACGAACTCATGGCAGAACCACAAGTACTACCAGAGTCCGGGACATTGTTCACAGACGGCTCGTCCTGCGTAGATGGCTCCGGGGCAGGACTAATACGACAAATCCGGAAGGGGCAGAATTTACATATGCCATGAGGTTTAGATTCGAAGCCACTAACAATGAAGCCGAATATGAAGCACTAATAGCCGGTCTCCGGATCGCAGAACAAATGGGTGTAAAGAACTTGCAAGCAAATGTTGACTCAAGACTTGTGGCCAATCAAGTTAACGGCTCTTACATCGCCAAAGAGTCAGGCATGGTTCAGTACTTGAACAAAGTAAAAACACTCGCAAAAAGCTTCAAGGAATTTTCCATCAAACAAATACCACGAAGTGAAAACAAGAAAGCAGACGCCCTGAGCAAGATCGCGTCCACAAGCTTCGCGCATCTTAACAAACAGGTGCTCGTGGAAGAATTGAAAGAAAAGTCCATAAATGAAAAGGAAATTCTTGACGTAGTAGAAGAAGAAGGCAACACATGGATGACACCCATATGTGAGTACCTGACAAAAGAAATCCTTCCGGAGGATAAAAAGAAGGCCAGAGCGGTACGTCGGAAAGCGGTCAGGTATGCCACGATCAATGGAACCCTATACAAAAAGTACTTTTAAGGACCATGGCTCCGGTGCGTCGGACCACTCCAAGCAAACTACGTCCTAAGAGAAATACATGAGGGGTCGTGCAACATGCATTCCGGCCCTAGATCTGTGGTTGCCAAAGTAATCCAAACAGGATATTACTGGCCAACAATGCATATGGATGCAAGGAACTTGATAAGGGAATGCAATAACTGTCAAATACACCGTCCCGTCCCAAGAAATCCGCAGCAGAACTTGACCCCCATCACGTCTCCATGGCCATTTTATAAGTGAGGGATAGACATAGCCGGACCTTTCCCGGAAGGTCCAAGTAAAGTCAAATTCTTAATTGTTACTATCGATTATTTCACTAAATGGATTGAAGCAAAGGCTGTCGCAACCATCACCGGCAATCAAGTAAAGAAGTTCGTATGGGACAACATTGTTTGCAGATTTGGCCTACCAAGGGGAATTATATCAGACAATGGAAAGCAGTTCCGTGATAATCCATTCAAAGATTGGTGTGAGAAACTGTGATCCGCCAATGCTTCGCTTCCGTGAAACACCCGCAAGCAAATGGTCTAGTTGAAAGAGCAAATAGAAGTTTAGGAAAAGGAATAAAGGCAATGCTTGATGAAAAAAGCAAAGATTGGATAGAAGAGCTTCCGCATGTCCTATGGGCCCACCGTACAATGATCAAGTCAAGTAACGGGGAAACACCATTCTCATTGACATACGGCATGGAAGCTGTCATCCCGGCGGATATAGGCATGCCAACACTCCAGACCGCGGAGATAGATCAAACTAAAAACAACGAAGCTCTGGGAATCAACTTGGACCTCATAAAAGAAAGAAGGGAGCAAGCAGCAATACAAGAAGCAAAAAAGAAAGAAAAAGATGGAAAAATATTACAACTCAAGAGTCCGCGGAACAAGTTTCAAGCCGGGTGATATGGTCTACCGCAGCAATGAAGCAAGTCATGCCAAGGACGAAGGCAAACTTGGACCCAAGTGGGAGGGATCGTACGAAGTTAAAGAGTCGCTTGGAAAGGGAGCTTACAAACTCAAAGACTGCAAAGGAAATGAAATGCCAAGGACATGGAACATTTGTAATCTCAAGAAGTGTTATATACATGAATTGTAAGAATTCGCCCGGCACATATGATGCTCCGGAGGGCAATGTCTATCTATTTGCATCTTGTAAAATGTTGAATTTCAATGAAAAGTGGGGATTAGCTACCCCCATGAGTTTTTAAATTTTAAATTGTCTTTACTTTGAAAAAGTTATATTAATTGTTGACATGCATGCTAGGAGCCATGCTCCACAAAAATATTATCCCTTATAATAAAGGATTGAGCAACCTCAAAATCAACTCAGGCGCGTAAGAGGTATTGCAAACCCAGCACCGGGATAATAACCCACAAATATTCACTAGACTATCTATTACGAACGTACACCAGTAATAAACAAAGATAGCAAACATAGCACTAAAAAAACGTGTTATGGTACGGACCTACACGAGTCCGTCCAAATCAGATATTAAACTTACAAAGTTAATGTCAATTTACAATAAAAGCCGCAATGGCCACATACGGCCACGGCATACAAAATAAATCCAAAAACAAACCGCTATAACAAACCACATGCGGTCACAGCAAAATCTCAAAACGAGGATCTTCAAGTCCGGGCATACAAACCACACTACCCAAATCTTCATCCGTATCCAAATCCTCAACGCAGGGGGCAACCGTAGAAGTGCTAACCTCACCCAGCAAGTTTTGAGAAGACAAAGGATGAGAAACTATATCTACCATTAACTGGCGAAGAGCTGAGGCATGCCTTTTTGCGCCTTCGGCACGGGTATGAACATTAAGAAGCGCAAAGGATAAAGAGGTCTCCCCAACAACAGCATTTACATCGGCATGATAGATTGGAACGGAGAGTTGCTCAAGGCACGGCTGAAGATGAGCAGCTTCAGGAAGATCTGCCAAAGGTCCGTCCAATAAAAAGCAATCTAAGATCTCATCCATCCCGGAATCTTTCTTGGATTTCAACAAATGAACCAGGGGGAAGTCCGCTTCTTCAAGAGCTCTTACTGCGTCAAGATAATTGCTCTCAGCAGTCTCAGGATTGTATGCCACAACTGCGGAAAGTGGGGTTCCAGCGACGCCATGCTCATGTCCGGCCGCCAAACCCTCCTGCATACCATAATCCACAGCCCGGCCTAAAGCATGACCCAAAATGCCTTGATACTCGGGGGACTTCAAACATTTAACCATAGCAAGTTCCATCCCGTGCGTCAGCAACCATCTTCGTCCAGCTAGAGTAGTCAGGTAGGCAGGGTAAAATTCCCCCTCCAGGCGACCGGACACATCCATCACGTGTGCCTCAAGTTCGGCCACACGATTGTACAACTCCTGAGCCTGTGCTTCCTGCTGAGCTTCCATCTTCTCTTTAAAATCACGAAAAGCGGAATGAAGAGTAGAAACCTGCAAGGATAAGAAGTTAAGTAAAAAAAAACCTGTAACAAAAACGGGTAAAAGTCATACCTCAGAGGCAAGTCCATCTCTTTCGGAGGACAGGGAAGAAATCAAGTTCCTGGCTTCACCACAAGCAGCTTGGGAGTCATCAAGGGCGGACTTGAGGTATGAAGCACGGGAATCAAGAAGGGAGATGTCAGTATCCTTCTGTGAAACAGCATTCTTAAGAGCCGAAACCTCTGCACTCAAAAGAGATTTATCCGCAGCTAAAACAGAAACCTGATCACAGAGATGAAGAACATCCGCGGACTCCGTCTCCTTTTCTCTCACCAAAGACTTTAACCTTGCAATCTCAGCATCCTTTTCACTAAGAAGCACACCCTGAGCATCATACTTAGCCCGAAACTTCTCTTTAAGTTCCAGCTCATGCTCAGTACGAGACCTCACCTCCGATCCAAGACAAATCTGTCGCGCCGCCCCCACATTGAACTCCTCGAACAATTGGTCATAATCCATATTTCGGAGTGTGGAGAAAAAGCCGGGGGGAGCAACACGATCAACCAACATACGGCAAGAAAAGCCGTCATCCAGCAGTGAATCGTTAGTTATGTTCTAGCGAGGAACATACCAACGCTTGGCATCTTCATAATTCAGGACGGCCGTCTCATAGAACGAGTCAGCCGACTCTTTCGACGTCTTCGACTGGGAAGACCCGCCCACGTCCGACGTGGGTACAACAAGCGTCTTACCCCTGCTGGAAGTTACAGTGTCAGCAACAGTATACATAGGGGCATCCGCAGTGCGAGAACTGGCGAAAAAGGATAATGTTAAGGAAAGTACAAGTACAGACAAAATTAAAATAAAATGTTAAGCACGAACGTACCTCCGCACGGTAACTTAAGTGTGGACGTCCGCTAAAGAGGACCCTAATAAAAGGGAGCCTTCTGGAATGGTCCGTCTCAGACTAGCAAGTGTCTTCCCACCGGTCCCGGAAGCAAGGCTAGGATGATCTATCCTCAATCTTTTAGCAGGAAGGGGGTCGCTCTGCTTTGACAACTTTTTCCTCTTGGCCTTCTCCGGCTGCTTCTGAGCGGCATCTCCTTTCTCAACCACAGTCAGATTGTCTTCCGAGTCTACTAAATCAACGTAAGTACCCACCGGGATAATATTCTCCTCCGCAACAACATTTTCTCCCGCAGATGGAGCAGAAACTTCAGGACCAGCGCCATAACCATTACCACTTGCTTGGTGTACCGCAGCAAGAGCATCCAGAGACACGAAACAATGTTTTATACTTTCAAGCAACGTCACCTGCTCTTCCCCTTTCTGGACCTCCACCGCTTGCACCTTCCGGGGGTCAGCAGTCCTGATATAATCAAGCAAACCCATGTCTGCAAAATAAATAACAAAAGATTAAACCCCATAAAAAACATAATGTTAAAAAACTTGTTCCACCAAAACAAAGTTTCACCCACCCGTTCTATCAGGTCTCTCAAAGGCCGGATAAGTGTTTTCACCAAATGGATAGTATGGACTCAAACCCACAAGAGCTAAAAAACATTCCGGATACCGCCGGAAAGGAGCTTTATTAGAGGAAAGGACCTGAACAGCCTGCTCTTGACGAGCAGTGAGATGGGGAGCCGGATCTTTCTCCAACACACCCCCCGTATACAAAGGGACGGAGATAGGAAACACCCTGGAATCAACCCAGAAAAAATGGTCCGCCCAGTTCTTAATAGAATCCGGAGGCTTCGAGAGACAAGAAGGAGCCGATAGGGAACGTTTCGCAAACGAAAACAATCCGTCACTATATATACGCGTATAAAACGCACGAAAAACAGCTACCGACGGGCCAAGATCAAGTACGCGCGTCAAAACCTCGAAGTGAGATATACGAGCAGCACCGAAGGGGGATAATTGAGAAATATGTATACGGAAATATTTGAGAACGGCTACAAAAAATTTTGTAAGAGGAATCCTATAGCCACAATAATCAAAAAACCTAGTATAAACACCCACTTTGCCCTCAGGAAATTGGGTGATAGTCCTATCCCGCCCCGGAGCGGTAGGATGAACTTCATCAGGAATATAATAACTATTGCAAAAGCTCTCTACCATTTCTCGGGTCATAATGGAATGTTTATTAGCCATTTTGAAGAAGACAGACTAAGATAAATGCTAACCTGAATCTCGAAAAACTGAGAACGAGGAAAATAACGCACGGACGGGGAATTAGAAGTAAAAGCTCTAAGAAATTAACAATGGCGATGAAAAGATTTCGAGAAGAGAAAAACAGTAAAAATGAGAGGGGTATTTATACTTTGGGTATAGTTACTCCTACCGATACTTGGATGACGCCACGTGTGTTCCACTTGCCTAATCAACGATAGAAAAGCGCATGGGAAACTGGTGAAAAGCTGTCACCAGTCAGAAGGTAAAAGGACAGCAACGCTACACGTCATTGAAGAGTCACCAACTCAGAAGCCGTACGGCACAAAAATAGGTAACTCAAGGAAATAAAGTAGCCGGAAGTCTAGCATTGATCACCGCACGCAGGACATGATCCGCAAGCAATATCATTCTAGACTGGGGGGACTTGATGACGTATACTAGGTGTTCCAAGCCTCTGGGCTTGGGCCACATTATTACTTGGGCTTTTGGGCCCAACCTGTCAATAACGGGCCGTAGTAAAACCCAATCTCGCGTGGGCCTCGGCCCGAACCCTGTGATCCGTCCGCGGATCCAGTTATAGACAATCCGTCCGCGGATCCACCTATAAGGACGATCCGTCCGCGGAAAACATCTGCATCCGTTCAACACGATTGTCGCGGACCCTTGCCCGACAAGGGACCCACTCTGGCCAATGTTGAAGTAACCGAAATACTAGGAAACCCTATTACTAGACACCTATAAATAGGGGTCACAATACACCCTAAAAGGTACACAATTATTCTTATTCTCTCTGACATATACTCTGACAATATGAATACTTACTCTCACACCGGAGTCTAATCGTGGGGTCCGTCCCCACGGTAAGGCTAACGGTTTACTTTTAATTGTGCAGAAAATCATCACTTCTCTTGCTCTAGTACAAGATCAAGCATTCAAGTCATTTGGAGGCCCGACCCGACAAAGGACTTCGACACTTTACTAAACCCGACACGAATTTTGTACTAACAAGTGGCGCCATCCGTGGGACCCTTACGCAACCACGATTCTCTAAAAAACTCACCATGAGCACTCACGAACAAATCACAAACAATCCCACGTCCGCCGTGAGGAACACAGGGGGAAGGAATGGTCCCCAGGGTCTTGAGGAACCTATGTCTGACGAGGTTCTTAGGGAAATGTGCGACAAAAATTATCACCAACTCTTGCCGCTCATCGCCGAAAAGATGCAAAAAGAAAAAGAGCAGAAAGACAAACTCAACGCGGTGAAAGCACGACTGATCTATGGCGAAGAGTCCGGAATTAAGATAAGAAGCCGTGAAGAATCGCACTACTCTGAATCCAAGACACCAACTGCCCGAACAGAACCCAGAAGAAGGCACGGAGGCAGGTATTCCCGAAGCCCATCACCACACGCCAGTGTTTTCAAAAGGCTTAAGAAGTACAGATCCCCTTCACCGCGGCTCCGGCCACGGAAAGAAGGAGGCGTGTTTAATAGGTTGGGAAGAAAGGAGCCAGCTACATCCGCACGTTCTGATAGTCGTCAACGGAGTCCCCAAGCAAAAAGAACTGAAGTAGAAGCAAGAAGGCGTCAACAAAAGGGAACACCATCTCGTACGACTAGCCAATATTCAGAAAGTGAAGATAGTGAAGGGGGTCACTGGAAATCTAAGTCAAGAAGGCAGAGATCAAACACCTATGAAGATGATCTTTCCCAGCCTTGGACATGTGAGGAAAGAAATCCTTTCACACCTCGGATCCGGCATTTTAGTCTCCCGAGGACTAGGATGCCCAGCCATGTCAAAACATACGATGGAAGTGGAGATCCGGAGGATCACTTAAAGTTATTTCAATCGGCCGCAAAAACAGAAGGTTGGGCAATGCCGACATGGTGTCACATGTTCAACTCAACCCTCACCGGGAATGCCAGAGTTTGGTTTGACAAGCTACCAAAAGAGTCGATCGATAGCTATGAAGATCTAAGGACAGCGTTTAGGGAAAACTATCTTCAGCAAACAAAGCATATCAAGGATCCGGTGGAGATACATCACATCAAGCAAAGAGACGGAGAATCTACGGAAGACTTCATGGAAAGGTATAAGGCAGAAGTCCTAGACGTAGAAGGAGCTCCGGAATGCATGAGAATCTCCGGGTTTATGCATGGAATAACCCACCCTGGGTTAATCAAGCGTCTATATGAAAGAATTCCGAGATCTATGGACGAAATGTATAGAATGACTACGTCCTTCCTACAAGGGGAAGTTGCTGCACTCAGTCACGGCCAGAGAAAAGCGATATGAGCTGGGTGCTTGACGTCTGCAAAATCTACACGACCCCACAGATTTATAGGTGTAGTATTTTAATTAAGTAGATGAGTTTCACAAGACTATTAGAGGATTGTTAAGACTCAACATACCACATATAGAACACCTAGCTACTATACTACATAACCACTAAATATTTTCACCATTTTGAACAACACTAATGGCATTAGCTCTAAGAAGAATTTTCAAAACAATTTCTGCAACATTAAATTCAAGAAGCACCCGCAGACCTTGGCGAAGAGGTTCACGTAGCAACATCAATCAAGAAGAGTTCCAATGTTACAGTGTTTGTGTAGCCCGTCTTGCCATCATGGTAACAACATAATCCAAAGCTTATTATTTTCCTTTGTCAGAAAATAAACGAGCATTTTTATTCTTTTTGTTTATTTTGCAGGTAATGCTGGCGATTCTTATAGGTCTACTAACGTTACTCACATGGCATTTTACGAAAGTGTACACAAGAACGTCATTAAATGGTTTGGCGTATGGCCTTAGATATGAACTTTTGCAGCGTCCCTTATTACGTATGTGGAAAGTCTTGAATTCAACTGTTGAAATCACGACAACCCAAGTTAGGCTTTCACAGTATGTGATAAGCAAATATGGCAAAGCTGAAAACCAAGCGCAGCAAGTAGAGGTATGCAACTTCTTACTACTAAAATTTCACAATTCTAGATTAGCATAAAGGGTAATGATTATCAATATATGTATCAGTTGTACGAGGTTATGAAGGATGTCACATGGGCACTTTTCTCAAGCCACAAAGCTTTGAATTCAATGTCTATAAAATACAGAAACGGGTTTGTTCAAGCCTTTTATCGAGACTTTAGAAGCAAAAACACATCTTACATATTCTCCAATCTGTATAATTACACAATGGTTGAACCTAATGGTAAGAATAAATCATTGCCTCATGAAGAGTGGAATGATCAGATGATACACGGCAACGTATCGGCAATATGGTACCGAGAGCCATTGGATCCCGAAACTGGTTTAAAGATGGGGAAACAAGAAGAAATCCCACCAGATGAACTAATGAATATTGCAGGAATTTCTCAAGTACCTGATGGTGCAGCTTCTTGGCATGTGGCTGTGAGCAAATTTACAGATTCACCCTTGTTGTCAGCTGCTTTGCCGGTCTGGAATGAGGATAGGGAAAGTATAGTGGCAGTGGTGGGAGTAACGACTTCAATGTACAGTGTCGGTCAGCTTATGAAGGAACTAGTGGAGCTTCATGGTGGACATATTTATTTGACATCTCAAAAAGGGTGGTTACTTGCTACTTCTTCTGGTACACCCTTGCTAAGAAATTCATCAACTGGGCCGACACTCATGATGGCTAATGATTCTCAAGATGAGATCATACAATCTGGATCCAAGTGGTTGCAAAAAGCCTATGATGACAAGCCTCCAGTGAGCCATGAGATAAACTCAGCTACTGCCACACTTGGCCACGAGCGTTATTACATAGATTCGTTCTTCTTGAACTTAACAAGACTCCCTATGGTATCTTTCATTCCCCCCCCCCCCCCCCCCCCACCAATGTGGCAATATCGACCCATATTGTATTATTTTAGGTGGATCACACCTTAAAAATTAGGGTAAAAGGGGGAAACATGTCAAATGGGCTGAACTGATTATCAGTCGCACAAAACTTTTTCTAATCTTTATAAAACCTCCAAAGTCGTCTTATTCAATATTTAGATCATTATTGTAAAGCTATTGTATTTGTAAACATAATCAATCCCCATGTTTTGATCTGTAATAAAGATTATTTCAACCCATGATTACCACCTTGCCACGTCACTTACCGAGAAGAAATCCTACAGGTAGGAGTTCTATGTATTCCAAGGAAGAGCATAATGGGAAAAGTGGATGAAAGGGCATTCAAGACATTAGTGATATTAATATCTGCATCTGTATGCATACTAGTTGTGGGTTGTATTTGCATTTTCATATTGACAAACGGGGTATCAAAGGAAATGAAACTACGGGCAGAACTAATTAGCCACTTAGACGCCAGAAGAAAAGCAGAGGCATCAAGCAATTTCAAAAGCCAGTTTCTAGCAAACATGAGGTTAGTACATTTGCTATCTCTCCTTTTTCGTTCTTTAAGTTTTACCTTTCATAATGTATTTAACGGTTGCATGTATTTGACACAGTCATGAACTGAGAACCCCTATGGCTGCCGTCATAGGATTGCTGGACATTCTTTTATGTGACGATTGCATTACGAATGAACAATATGGAGCGATTACTCAAATTCGCAGATGCTCAACAGCTCTCCTCAGGCTTCTCAACAATATTTTGGATATTAGTAAGGTGAAATTACCAAACAGATAGCATGTATATTTTCTGCATAACCTACAAAAGGAACAAGAGAAATGTAGAAACATTAGTCCTTCGCATGGTCTCTTACTGTGGAAATTTCGACCCACTTACTAATCAATGGGTTGATTTAGGCTATTTCTATCAGTAGCGGATCAACCGGGGCAAATGAGAAAGGGTAGCTAAAAAAAGTTGAAAGTCGCCCACATTGTCCTAAATCATTTCGTTTATCATCAATAATATTTATAATCATATTTTGGCATACTAATTATTGATATAAAAACCTTGGAAAAGAATTTTGTTTTTGTAAACCCAACCTCACCTCCGTGATAAAAAAATACCCAATTTGACCCGTTATCCAAACCAACCATTTTGCGTCTTTTAAGTTGTCCTGGAGTAGCAACCTGATATACTTTGATAAATATTATCCTTATGAGAAATTTTGATATATTACGAGTTACAGGTTGAATCTGGAAAACTGGTGCTGGAAGAAGCTGAGTTCGATTTGGGACGTGAACTTGAAGGACTTGTGGATATACTTTCGGTGCAGTGCAAGAACAACAATGTGGAAACCATCATAGATCTATCTGGTACTACCATAACAGCATGACTATCATCAAATCTAATCTTTGAAAGGAATTTGGAAGCAGTGCTCATGCTAAGTACTGTAATCAAAGTTTGGAGACTGAATATTCAAACCAGAGACCAAAACTAATGTTTCATAATATGTTTTCTTGTTTGTTTCATGCCATTAGATGATATGCCAAGCGTGGTTCGTGGGGATTCGGCTAGAGTTGTTCAAATATTTCAGAATCTAATCAGCAACTCAATAAAGTTTACAACATGTATGTGCCCTTTTTCTGGTCAAGAAAAATACTAGTAAGGAACAGTCGGATATTAACGTGATCAAACTAAACTGGTTTTGAAATTAAATTACAGCAGGATATACTATTCTGCGAGGGTGGTGCGTGAATCTGAATTCTTTCAGTAATAATGGGAACTTCTTTGTCGATCAGAAAGTTTTATGGTCTGCATACCAAAAAAAGATCAAACGACAGGGACTCCATGAGAAAAGATCCTACAAAGATGACAACACGATAATTCTTTTTTTTGAAGTTGAAGATACTGGCTATGGTATGAACCTTTATCCCACAAGACCTTAAACAATATTATAGTTTCTGTTTATGTTATTTCACAAATAAATAAATAATAATAATAATAATAATAATAGATACATAAACATATATTTCTTCTCTTTTCTTCATTTCCATATAGGAATTGATCCAAGCAAATGGGAATCAGTATTCGAAAGCTTCGAACAAGCAGACCCATCAACAACTAGACTGTAAGCAACTAAACAAACTTTATTAAACAATCCATATTTTCTGAACCAACAGCATTTATTATAAGCTCTTGAAACTAATCATGATTTCAGGCATGGTGGAACCGGTCTTGGGTTATGCATTGTACGCACCCTGGTGAGTACTAGACCGCATCTTGTCTTAGGATTAGATATCATAGATACTGTCTCATAACGAGGATTCTACCAACAGGTTCACAAAATGGGTGGCGAAATTAGAGTAGTCAAGAAGAATGGGCCAGGAACGCTAATCCAACTATATCTTCTACTCAGCACAAGTGCAGCTATACCAATAGAAAATCATCAACTAAAATTTGCAGACCATAACATGAAGGTGAACATAACTAAATTCACTTAGTAGTATTTTGGAATTTTAAAAGAGTGATTTCTAAATAAAATTATATACAGGTATTGCTTGCACTCAGTGGAAGAATGGGAGCATCAATTCTTTCCCAATGGCTACTTAAACATGGAGTTCCAATCTGGGAAGCAAACGAGTGGAATGAACTGACGCACATACTTCAAGGGCCCTTTAATCCTACTAGTTACAAGCAAAACTTAACATACCAGCATGCAAAACCTGACTCGGTAACCGTAGAAATAGAGATGTCAGTTTTAGTCTTAGTTATTGATATCGGAATGCTTAACTTAAGCACAGACATATGGAAGGAGCAGCTCAATTTTCTAGATACGATCAATAGGAAGGTAAAGTTTGCTTGGATTTTAAACCATGATACCTCTAATACTATCAAGATTGAGCTTCGAAGACGTGGTCATTTGCTAATGGTTAATGGACCATTATACAAGGCAAAAATGATTCAAGTCATTGAGGCGGTATTAAATGAAAACAACCTTGAGCAGACGAATAGAATTACTATGGCGTCCAATCCACATAAATGTGTTCAACTCGATCCTATGAACTCAGACACAAAGAGTACCAACGACTCTGAAATATCAGAAATTATTTCAACTAGTGGTAGTCAGATCGAAGAAACAAATCAAGAAAACTTCCCACTCTGTGGAGCGGTAAGCAATTGCACCCCTGAGCTAAATGAAGTCCCTTCAGAGCCAAACAAGATGAGCACGAATGATAACTCAAACTGTGAGCAAGGTATTCATCAGACAGAAAAGACCACAAATGGACAAAAGGCTCTTGAAGGCCTACGCGTTCTGTTGGCAGAAGATACACCAATACTCCAGAGAGTGGCGACTATAATGCTTGAGCGGATGGGTGCAAAGGTTGTGGTTGTGGGAGATGGGGCACAGGCAGTGGAAGCTCTCAATATTCAGCACAAACCACTGTACGACTTAATTCTCATGGACTGTCAGGTACAGATGCCACTTCTAACAGTTCTTTTCTTTTAAGGCTTTCTGCAGAAAATATCAAAGTACTTTTTTTTTAACGGCAAATTTTTCATAGCCTATACCACCTATCTCACAATATATCTCACAAATGCCTCCGGTGAGGCTTGAACCCACAACCTCTAAGTTGGTAAGGAACTCACACACCACTAGACCAAAGGCCTTGGGTTATCAAAGTACTTCATTTATCCCATTTTAGTCGTTGTACTTTTTTGTGTACATCTGAGTCTTAATAGTTGCCTTTGTGTCCAGTTATAGCAAAAAAAATAAAGAAAAAAAAAACCTTAAATACCAGTTTTCAAAAATGATGTATGAATATTATTTTGTAAAAATGTTGAAGTTATGTATAGAAATGTTAAATATACGGGTAACAAAACGACACACACTGGACACAATGCCATCTTTTAATAACTCGAATATACAAAAAAACGGAGTTTAATGACCAAAACGGGAAAAATGGAAAAGTACGTTATAATTTACGCAAAAAAAAAAACCTTTTTTTATGTCATTCGCTTTCCTTTAGGAACTAGCTAAAACTACACTTTCCTCGTCCTTAAGTAATCTACTCCAAATGTTTTCCAACAGTGGAACATAAACTTAATTACAGCAATAACAATATGCATAGTACATTGTAGACATTAGGGAAATTGCATAACCAAACCGTAACAAGATTCATGTGGTAGCTTGTAACATATTTGGACTCTTTGACATAACAGATGCCAAAGATGGATGGTTACGAAGCAACTAAAGCAATTCGAAGAGCAGAAATAGAATCAGAAGGGCACATTCCCATTATTGCATTGACAGCACATGCCATGTCATCAGATGAAGCCAAATGCTTAGAAGTGGGCATGGATGCATACCTAACGAAGCCGATAGACTGCAAGCTTATGGTTTTCACTATTTTGTCATTAACTAAGTCTAGGATGTAACTCTGACAAGCAGAAAACAAGCAACAGGTATTTTATTGCCATTTTTGGTAACCAATCAAAGTCTACATATATTCTAATGCCTAAAGAGCTTGCATGGTTTTACAAAATGCAGATATGTTATGACTTATGACTACTGTTCTTATGAGTGTATCAAACATTTTACCTAAAGTTATCGACTATGTATGTATAATTATTTTAAGATCACAGTTGGAAGCTAGTATATCGTTTTTGGGAGAGCTTATGGTTTAGGAATCAAGTTAGTAAAGTGTGTCAAGTAGTTTCCCTACTGACAATATCACAAACAGGTAGTGTGCAATTTATTGATCAACTAGGTAGGATATGCAGTTATAAAAAGCTAATAACAAACATTAAAAAGTACAGTATAACGTTAATCTTTCCATTTTGGTTGTTCTAAGATATTTATCCAGTTTTAGTTTCGACCAATCAAATAACTTTGCAAAAAGTGAAGATGAATTTTTTGGTTGCACAATACAATGGTCCTACTTTTCTTAAACAGTGTGATTCTTGTCCGGACCTAGTTCAGACCATTACCTTTAAATTGTTGAGAAATTTGTACCATATCGACATTATCTTGTTTCTATTCCCCCGAGTACAAATTACAAAATCTTTAGAAATGAACAGAGGAAATGGCAAGTGGTAGTGGACATGATTTGTGATGCAGTTAGAATGAAGCTCTTGTTGTCTTAAATTCAAAGAGTCTCAGGCAGTCAACCCCAACCAAGTGGCTTCGCAATGGAATATGTCTCTAGTTATACAGAAGAAAGGATAAAGGGGTGTTTGGTTGGGCTTAGGACCCGAACCGAACCCGATAAGACTTATCGGATCGGGTTAAATCGGGTTGAAAAATCTTGTCGGTTTATTTTGACCCGACCCGATAACCGATATAGTTATTTAGTCGCGTTAGGGAGTTAAATTATTTCTTTTTTGTCTGTTTATCGGGATTCAAACCCGATAAAACACCTGAAAATACTATTTATTTTTTTTAATATATTTAAACTTGTTAAGCATTAAAACTCTTTTAATTTGTTTTTTTGTCAAAGTTTGAAGTTTCTCCTTTGTATATGGTGGTTGCGCTAAAATACATAGCTTTAGTTTTTCATTCTTGGTTTCATTTTTATATTAGTTGATAGTTGATAGAAGGGCTATTAACTTATCCTATTCTAGATGCATAATTCACTTAATTCTATTTAGTTTTTGACATATTTTGGGTGCGTTTGGTTTGTATGTAGTGTTGAATTCAGACCCATTAAACACACTTTACTTTCTTTTTACCCATTTCATGTTAGATACAAAACATATTTGTTGGGTATTTTTTCTTAGCCCATTAGGTTCAATAGCCCAACACATTGAGGCTCATATCGGATCTATTTAAGGACTCTTATTATTGTGGTTAGCAAAAAAAAAGATGTGTGAAGAGTTGTGAGGAGAAGAAAATAACAGAAAAGAAAGAGATTTTCGGAGTAAGATATCACCCAAACCCATCTGCAGTGTTTTTTCGATCACCGGAGATTGCACAGTCGGATCGTCACGATTTTCGGACTGTATCTTCCTGACATCGAGAGGAAGGTTCTGACCGTTGGGATTTTGATTTTGAGGCCTGGAAGTCTGTTTTCATACCTGGGCAGATTGCATCTTATTTGGTGATATTCTTCCTTTCTTGTTCTTTGATTGTTGCCATATATCTTGATTCTTGATTCCAAGATTATGATGTTTGTTGTATACTTCAAGTGTTATCTAGAGAAGATCTTGTGTACCTCTCCTCTTTGATAGTGAATTTAAGCGGCACTAGGTGTCCCGTGGTTTTTACCCGTTTTGGGGTTTTCCACGCTAAAAGTTTGGTGTTCTTGCTGTGTGTTTGATTACATTTTTATCTGCTGTTTTGGGGCTGATTTGAGACTGTTAGGGGCTGATTAGAGTTGTTTTTATTTTTCCCTATTTGTTTGCATCCTCATAGGTTCATACGGGTTTGGGTAAGTGCTGTCAAACGAAGGTTTTGCTTCCGCAATTGTGTTTATACCGTTGTGACCCATTGTTCTTACCTGTCAAATTGGTATCAGAGCTTGGTTCTTGGTTTGGGGACTTAACCTGTTTGAACGATGAAAGCTAATACAAGTAGGATGGTTAGTTTGAATGGTTCTAATTATCATGTTTGGAAAGGAAAAATAGAGGATCTCCTTTATGTTAAAGACTACTACTTGCCTGTATTTACTACTGAGAAACCTGAGAACAAAACAGATGCAGAATGGACTATTTTGCATAGACAGGTTTGCGGGTATATTAGGCAATGGGTTGATGATAATGTTTTGAACCATATTTGTGAGGAGACACATGCTCGTACTCTTTGGAACAAACTTGAACAGTTATATGCTCGAAAAACTGGAAATAACAAGTTGTTCTTAATCAAGCAAATGATGAGATTAAAGTACACTGATGGGTCTCCTATTACTGATCACTTAAATGCCTTTCAGGGTATTATAAATCAGCTTGCAGGTATGGGTATCAAGTTTGAAGATGAGATTCAAGGCTTGTGGCTTCTTGGTACTTTACCGGATACTTGGGAGACTTTTAGGACATCTTTGTCCAACTCTGCACCAGATGGTGTTATCACCATGGAATTGGCTAAAGGCAGTATTCTGAATGAAGAAACGAGAAGAAAGTCACAGGGTTCTTCTTCACAGTCAGATGTCTTGGTCACAGAAAGGCGGGGGAGAAGTCAAAGCAGAGGCCCGAGTAACAGAGGTAATCATCGTAGTAGTTCCAGCAAAGGAAAATTTGCTGATGTTGAATGTTATCATTGTCATAAAAAGGGGCACACGATGAAGTTTTGCAGACAGTTGAAAAAAGAGAACAAGAAGAAAAACTACAACAACCAGAAGAACAAACACAAGAAAGATGATGATGGTGATGACAATACTGAAGTAAATACCACCACAGATGAGTTCTTTGTTTGTTATGATTATGATATGGTCAACCTTGCTAATGATGATTCGAGTTGGATTCTTGACAGTGGTGCTACGTGCCATGTTGCAACACGAAAAGATTATTATTCATCTTACACACCAGGTGACTTCGGTGTTGTTAGGATGGGTAATACTGGGCTATCAAGGATTGCTGGTATTGGAGATATTTGCTTGAAGTTTGACACGGGGATGGAATTGGTTTTGCATAATGTAAAACATGTCCCAGATATGAGACTCAATATTATCTCAACAGGTCTTCTTGATGAAGATGGTTACCACAACAGTTCTGGTAATGGTTTGTGGAAAGTAACACTCGGATCCTTGATTGTGGCAAGAGGAAAAAGGGAATCCAAGTTATACATGACTCATCCGAAGATATCCAAGAGCATTGTCAATGCTGTAGACAATGATGATATGACCGAGTTATGGCATAAGAGACTTGGTCACATGAGTGAAAAGGGGATGTCTATTCTTTCTAAGAAGAATGTGTTATCTGGTGTGCATGATATCAACTTGAAAAAGTGTTCTCACTGTTTGGCAGGAAAGCAAACTAGACTTGCTTTTAAGAGTCGTTCTCCTTTCAGAATGGAGAACATACTTGATCTGGTACATTCCGATGTTTGTGGTCCCATGAAGACTAAAACACTTGGTGGGTGTTCATATTTTGTCACTTTCATCGATGATCACTCAAGAAAGGTTTGGGTATATACCTTGAAGACTAAAGATCAAGTATTGGATGTGTTTAAGCAGTTTCATGCTTTAGTTGAGAGGCAGACAGGGAAGAAACTTAAATGTATTCGAACTGACAATGGAGGTGAATACATTGGCCCCTTTGATGCTTATTGTAGAGAGCATGGAATTCAGCATCAAAAGACTCCACCGAAGACACCACAGTTAAATGGCTTAGCAGAGCGGATGAATAGAACTTTGGTTGAGAGAGTCAGATGCTTGCTTTCACATGCAGGGTTGCCTGCTTCTTTTTGGGGTGAGGCTTTGAATACGGCGGTACATGTTATTAATCTAACCCCTTGTGTTCCTTTGCGTTTTGATGTTCCTGACAGGGTTTGGAGCGGCAAAGATGTTTCATACCGTCATTTACGAGTTTTTGGATGCAAGGCAT
>BQNB010011457.1:0-33648 GCA_026074375.1 Tanacetum coccineum | reverse complement strand
TGAAGTTGATTGTGACTGCGAAACTGATGGAAGAAACTTAGGTGATAGTAAAGCGCTAGGTGATGGCGAAAATGAACTCCTATTTTTCTCATAACCAGAACTATCATTATGAAATGATTGAGACTTAGGCATATCTAATCCCCATAAAGCATAATAAGCACCTTCCTGTAACCTAGCTAATCTCATTGCTTGATTCACAGTTTTAGGATCAAAAAGGTGTATAGTATGCAAAAGTTCAGCAGGCAAACCACCTAAATACAAATCTAGCAATATGTCTGGTGGAACATCTACCTGATTCCTCAAACTATTAAACTCGGAATTATATTGTTCAACCGTACTAGTTAATTTCAAATTCCTCAATTCAATAATAGGTTTAGACAATATACCTTCCATGAAATAAGATCTCATCTCTGACAAATACTTTTTCCAACTTAAACTCCTAACATCCACCTCCTTCATGTAAGCCTGATGCCACGAGAGTGCTTCACCGCTGAGATGAATAGCAACCAACCGAATTTTCAGATGCTCTGGTGTTTCATCAATTTCAAAAAATTGTTGACACCTATAGCTCCACTCCTTAAATCCATCACCATTAAACGCCGGAAACTCGAGTTTAGTCAACCGATTGACCAATTGATAAGCCGGTTTGTTAACCTTCGAGTTCGATTGATCATCCATCCGATCCGGAGATCCACCAGTTACAAACGACGAATCGGGATTGGTATCTAATTTCATTCGACTTTGATAATCCGCAATCAGAACGTTCAATCCGGCCTTGACATCTTCATCGATACTCTTTTTCAGTTGTAGTACCGTTGAATTCAACGCAGAAACACTCGATTGAAGATCAGAAAATGATTTCTCCTGAATCGACAATCTTTGTTCGAGTTGATTGTACTATTCCATCACTTGTACGTTCGTGATTCGAACCATACACAATAACAGGTGCGAGGAAACCTGGCTCTGATACTACTGTTAAAGCTAAATAAGCTAACAATGAATATCCCTCTCAATCAGTGAGAATGTCTCAACTGATTAGCCTTTTATTACTCCAATATAGAATGAACAAAAAGTGAGCAGTATTTGGGGATCTTCCTCCCTTTTATACTGTTTGATTTACAAATATGAAAAAGTACAGATATGGTCCTTAGACCCTAAGAAAAGTATAGACAAGCCCCTAAACTTATAAGTGAACATATCAATTACCCAGAGCCCTAACTCTCTTCGATGCCGCCAACCTCTTCATTGCCGCCGTTCATAGTGTGTGGTGTTGGTGGTCGGTTGGTGACGTTGGTGTTTGTTGACTTGGGTTGGAATCTTATATCTACGGATGTGTATGGAATTATTGAGTTACAATCTCTAATTGAAAGGTATATTCAAAAGATTTAATTTTCAAATTAGGGTTTTGTTATTAGGATTTGTTAATTTTAGGACTTGATAAATATATTTTGGAACTTCTGTATGCGGCTTATGTTAAATTGTCCTCGGAGTTTTAGTTGATAATTTTTAAAATTAGTATATTTTTGTTTTTTAAATATTATATATATATATAATAATATATAAAATCTATACCAAATTCAAATTCGAATCCAAATTCAAATCCTAATCCTAATCTTAATCCAAATCCGTAGCCAATCCCACTAACAAACCAAACGGACCCTTATATTCTTGCTATTCAGTTTCATTACATAGATCATTAATAATAGAGATTGAGTTGAAGTATAGTTTGATTACATAGATCAGTATACTTTTTGTGCATGCCTCTTAAATCTCTTTTATCTAAAGTTTTGTAAGGTTATTGTAGTAATATGGTTTAAATAATATAAACATATTCTCGGCATTTTACGATATTAGACATATTACATATCTAAATCATCATTAGCAATAATTTACAAGAATATTTTTTTAGATAATGTCATTGCACAAGCAAAGCAAGATATATTATGAAAACAAAAAACAATACTATCACTGTCACTACACAAGCAAACCCGACAACCGAATCACCCGACTTGACTTAACCCGACCCAATAAGCACCCGAACCCGATAACCCGATTTCTTATCTGGTCAGGTTTGCAGGTTACTTTTTAAAAACTCAAAACCCGACTCAATCCGACTCGATATACCCGACAACCCGATAACACCCCTAGATACAGTATATGGAGGAGGTTAGTAGAGAAGGCAATGGGACTCTAACAATATGAAATGATGCCCTTTGTAGATGTGTTACTATGGTCATTTATGTGACCATGAAGGCTGCAAAATGGTTATAGTAAGCCTTTACAACAAGAGGAAATGTAGTTTTCTGTTAACAATAACAATAGTCCTTTTGTGTATTCTGCGAAGTTATAGCTGCAGATTATACATAAGGCTACCTTCATGATGGAAATGTAGTCTCTACACTAAACTTTAGCAAATGTGAGGCCTTCTAATCCTATGTTTTAATGCTCAGATAGATTGTTAAAGGAAATATAGCATTTGCTTGTGCATATTATGAAGAATTAAGCAGTTTTGTATATCTTAGTCTGTGAGCTTTTCATTGTTATAATGGGCAATCGGTATGTCCTTTAGCCATATTTGTATTTCATGCAATTTCTTTATAAGTTTTAAATAATATATTTTATACATTTGCACCCAAAAAAAACAATAATAATAATTTCAGAACCCAAGGGCGGAAAAATACACTATAAATCGGGTGGTGAAAGGAAAAATTACAAAAATAGCTGAATATGTGTCATTTTATACACTATTTCGGGGTCATTTAACCCCCTAAATCATGCAAATATGCCCAGATTACGTGCTTAATCATTTGTTTTCAGGTTTTTAGCACTTGGATGGCTTTTGGAGGAAATACACGTGACTTTGGCTCATTTGGAGAAGAAACGGACAAGATTACGGACCTACACCAAATCTCTTGAAGATTTATGCATACAGTGGCGGGAGACGGCGTCGCGGGCATAAAGCGACGCCGACGTGATCTATATAGTGACGGCGTCAGGACGTGGCCGACTTAAAGAGGATCTAGAATCATCTACGTAGCAACGGCGTCAGGATTTCTAAGCGACGCCGTCGCATCGGTATCTCTATAAAAATAAATCCGTTTTTAGGGTTTTAGGTTTGTAACTTTGTATAAACCTAGGGAGACGCACCCTAGTCATTCTAGCAGCTTAATAGGTCATTTTTAGGGCCTCAAAACCCTATTGTACTACCTTGAATCCATGTTTTAATCAAGTAAGGTTATTTATCATTAATCATTCAATATGTTTATGTGTTGTTTGATTGATTTATCTTCTTGCTTTCTGTATAACATGCGAGGCTAAACCCTCCTTTGTATTTATCTATGATTGCATGAAACTTAGGTTGTAGATCCTTTTGATGTTGCTTCTTGTTGATGAATGTGCGTGTTAGGCTTTAGAAACCCAGCTTTTGTCTGTATCGTTGTTGATATGTATAAGGAAACGCGAGTAGTGTAGAAATGATACCATCAGTAACAGTCTTCATACTACCTTACCTCTAATATGGTTGATCTCTCTTAAGTTATTTCACATGAATTTAATATACTCTTAGGGGGCCTTGTAATAGTCTTCATACTACCTTACTTGTGCGTTGCCCTAACGGAATATTAAATAGACGGTGGGTTCATGTAATCCGTTCATGACCTAGGAAATACTTACACAGATCATCACAAGTGTGACAAGGCAACAGATCTAGGAGAAGCAATCTGAGGAGTAGTACATGATTAGGTAAATACATTTGTTTATCATAAAGTTATCACTAGTAGATTAGATTATAATTAGTTTAGTTATTAGTTAAACAAACCAACCTCTCAAACCATATATTTACCTGCTTTCTTATAATATAAAAACACAAAAAGAATCTTCTCTCAACCCCTAGAATTCTGTTAGACCGTGATCAAGCCTTCCCAAACCGGAAAGGACCGCAAAACTCCGCAACGATATCTTGATGTTCCAACAACATCAAGGAGAATCTATATCCGAAGCATGGACTCGTTTCAAGGACTTACTACAAAAAGTCCCTCATCATGGCATCGACCTTTGGCTCCAAGTCTAAATCTTTTATGACCATGTCAATCTCATCACAAGACGAACCATTGACCAATCGGCCAGTGGCAAGCTTCGTGACAGAAACGCCAAAGAATCCTGGGCAATATTAGAGGACCTCGCCCTCTATGAAAACAAAAGTTAGAACGACCCAAGGGATTTCGCTAAGCCGGTTAAGGCAATCTCTTGCCTCAAGATGTCCCGAGTACATCTGACCGCTACCTCATCGAGCTCAAGAATCAAGTTCAACGCTTGATGGAAGCTCATCTTGCTCCGACGCAACCTTCTTAAGTGAACAAAATTACTAACTCGTGTGAGATCTACAGTGGTCCCCACGTCACTCAGTATTGCATGGAAGATCCCGAACAAGCCTTTGTTGAATATGCATCCTCGCGTGCCGACAAAAGCGGGAGGTAAGTGGTACACTTTTAAGCCCGAGCAAAACAATCTTAGTGACACCTACAATCCGTCATGGAAAAGTCACCCAAACCTTAGGTGGAGACAACCCCAAAATTCCCAAAATAATTTTTCAAACCCACCTAACCGGTTCCAACCTAACGGTTCGATCCTGAACCGTCCCTTCAACAACAATCCTCGAAGTTTTAACAATCAATCAAATCTAGAAGGATTGGTATCCAACTTCATGGCATCTCAAGACGCTAGATTATCCAAGTTTGAAGCCGATTTCAAACAACAACAAAGCAAAATGACCAAAAAAAATCGACACAGTATTGAAGGCCATAACCGATCGAACGGCAGGAGCACTCCCTAGTGACACGGTTAAGAACCCGAAATTGAACGGTAACACCACAACTTCAGTTTTGTATGCTCGTTCTTACCCAACAGTAGATCTCCAATGCTCATCACACCCCTACACTTCAATCAATTCTATTAAAACATGTTCCAAGGAGGCAAACATTTCCCATACAAGCCAGCTACAACCCAGGATGGGGAGTGGAACGCAACAACCAGAAGAACCCGAACCGACTCTTAAAGATACGTTCCAGGATTTGCATCTCAACCTACCGGTTCTCGAAGTCCTAGCTCACGCTCCAATCTATAATGCAATATTGGATAAATACGTAGAAATCTTAGAACTAGGCAAAAAAGATCAGCATTCGTCCAAGGTGAAGTATCTGCCAAGATGGAAGACCCTGGGCTATTCACTCTACCTTGTAGATTAGGGGACTCAAAGCCTTTTGACACCTTAACTGATTTAGGATCATGTGTGAACATAGACCCATTATACATCTTCAAAAAGCTTAACATCAGATTATTAGAAGAGACTGGCCATATCTTTGGGTTTGCCGACGGAACCAAATCCTACCCTGTTGGGATTGTTAAAGATGTAGAAGTCCACATAGGAAAACTAAAACTATTAAATGATTTCTACGTAATCGACATGAAGAAAGACCCTGAAACCCCTTTGCTTGTAGGAAGAGGATTTCTTGCAACCGCCAATGCAGTTATAGACTGTAGGATGGCCAAAATAGCTGTAAGAGAAGGAATCACTAGGTCGGTATTCGGTGTAAAAGGAGTCGATTTAGGTGAGGAGAAAGAACCATATTAGACCACGTTTAGAAAAGGGGAATCATACAAACCACGCCCTAGCTCGGATGGAGTAGGCGCACAAATCCCTTACTACGCTAGGAAAGACTTCTTAGATTGCCATTTGCCTGAAGAATGGAAAATTTCTAGAGATGCTGAGATCAATCCTTTTAAAGATGTCTTTGTGTTTAGAAGAATGGTTGAATTTCTAGGAGCCATACCCATAAACCTTAAGAGTAACATGTGGGAGTCGGAGGACTTAATTAACAACCCAATAAACTGGAACAAACCACCTAAAAACGGAGATGAAGCATGGCATGCCAAGATTAGACTAATTGATCCAGACGGAGAAGAGTTTACCAAAACCCTACAATCCATCTCCACCACTAGAAAGCTCTCCGAGAGAGAAAGTCCAAGGGAGATCATTGACTTTGACCACTTCTATGACACTTAACGTGTGACTTCGAGTCTAGCTACAAAACTCATAAATAAATAAAACCGCTTCTTGGGAGGCAACCCAATGTTTATTTTTCTCGCACTTAGGAGTGTCGTGTGTTTTAATTCTATATTGTTTGTTTTATTATGTTTGAATCAATTTTGTAATGATGTTTTGTTTGTTTATAACTTCGTCTTATTTGCAATCAAAGGTATTTTGCAACAAAATAAGTGTAGGGGAATATATCCATTTTTAGAACCAAATTCAAACAGTTAAAATAAATTGTTTAGATTAATTCGCGTCAGTTTTGAGTCATATGATTGTAATGATTAATTCCAGGTTTTTATGTAGTGTTTTCTTCAGATTTAACTAATAAAATTGCGTACAGGAAATTTCTCATTAAAAACGAAGAAGAAATTTTTACAGACCCTGGAGACGGCTTCGGGATTAACACCCGACGGCGTCGCGTCTCCAGTAATGTAAAAATTCGAATTTTTTTCAAGTATTTGTGAAAAATAAAATGTGCAATATTTAAAATTTGTAATTCTTTTGTAAACTTGCATAAACCTATAATTACATCATTACTCTCATCCTATCTTTACTGCTTTCATAGAGTCAAAACTCTAAAATCTCACTGTATTTATATATATCCCGCCGATTTTATGCTTGGTGTAGTTGTCTTTGTCTTTGATTACAGATTATATTTGATGAGAAGAAGCTTGGAAGCTCTTAGGAAGTTTCATTAGACGATTCTTAGAGGACGATTTAACCAGTTATCGCATGTTTCTTCTCCATTATTAAGCAAACCAGGGGAGTACTACTTTCTTTTACTTGCTTTCTTTTCCCTTTATTCGTTTTTACAGGTACTTTTATAAAACATTAAGGACAATGTTCAACTTAAGTATAGGGGGAAAATAAGCCTTAGAAACTATTCTTTCATTTGCCATTTGCTTGTTCTTTAAAATGATGGGTAATATATCGAAACATAGCATAAAAAGGTAATTTTGACTAAAATTTAATTTTTTTATGATAGATACCGATGAAAACCAAGTATTAATAGCCTCTCATGGATAGGAATGTGTATGGCTAGCACAAAAACCCTTAAAATTCCATCCCAAAAATGTGAGGTTCGCCTTTAGATTTTTAGAAATTCGGGTATCTATTATTGATACCCAAGATACTTTGTACCTTTAGCTTTCTTGAGTTAAGGTTCGAATGTAGTCATATGTGTCTATTCCGTCGTTACGAATGTGTACATATGGTCTTTGTCGCCTTTTCTGGAGCATTGGTATCGGTACTAAATTATATGAGTGTACCCGTAGTATATTAAATTCTAGAACTTGTTTTTGTGATGCATTCCGAGACCGCATAGTAAGTATTAGAATTTGCTAGATAAGAGGCACTAGGATTAACCCATGTTTTAAACATGTAATTGTTATTATGGTCATATCGATCATATAACTATCTCACACCCTTGCCATGCACTCATTTTTTGTGCAGGATACCCCTAGTACAACCTTTCGAGCCTATCATTTTTCACGGTTCTCGTAATTTTCTGGTTAAGCCGGACTATTAACGAAGAGCATTGTCACCCTTAAAACCAATCGTTACACCCAAATCGCCTTAGCCTACCTTGTATGTACTCACCTTTAGTACATTATTGTTTTAACCCAAGTTAATTATTGAGTACACGGTTGCTAAGTCATTATCCTTGTAAATACTGTTTTGGGACGATTGGGATTCATGGTACTATTCATCTTATGAAGAATTAGGGAAGAAGTAACTTATTACCCCGAATAGAGCTCAATAAGCTCCATGTTATGTTGATCCGCCTCAATTCGGGTCATTAGTTAGATTGTAAATATCGAGTATGTAAAAGTTCAAGTGTAGGAGTGCATCTATAAACCCTTATGATGTATTATATGTTTAAGCAATGGCAGGGCAAAAGTGTACGAAAAAATATGTATATATAAAAAAATGTATATAAAAAAAGAGTGAAAAATGTACGGTCTGCCATTTGCTTATGTCTATGTTTATATTAGAGTCGAGAAAAGAAAAAGAAAGAGATTGGTGTAGAGTTTTGTAGCGTTTGTATATTTTGTCCGAGTCTTTGGCTTAGCAACCAAACCAACGTGTATTCTTATAAATAATTAGCTAACCGTTCCACTCCAAACTCACCCAAAGTCACCACCCAAATATTTCCCATCCGTTTCTATTTCTAAGTGACACCGTCGCATCGATATCTCTATAAATATAAATCCGTTTTTAGGGTTTTAGGTGTGTAAATTTGTATAGACCTAGGGAGACGCACCCTAGTCATTCTAGCAGCTTAATAGGTCGTTTTTAGGGCATCAAAACCCTATTGTACTACCTTGAATCCATGTTTTAATCAAGTAAGGTTATTTATCATTAATCATTCAATATGTCTATGTGTTGTTTGATTGATTTATCTTCTTGCTTTCTGTATAACATGCGAGGCTAAACCCTCCTTTGTATTTATCTATGATTGCATGAAACTTAGGTTGTAGATCCTTTTGATGTTGCTTCTTGTTGATGAATGTGTGCGTTAGGCTTTAGAAAACCAGCTTTTGTCTATATCGTTGTTGATATGTCTAGGGAAATGCGAGTAGTGTAGAAAGGATACCATTAGTAACAGTCTTCATACTACCTTACCCCTAATATGGTTGATCCCTCTTAAGTTATTTCACATGCATTTAATATACTCTTAGGGGCCTTGTAATAGTCATCATATTACCTTACTTGTGCGTTGCCTTAACGGAATATTAAATAGACGGCAGGTTCGTGTAATCCGTTCATGACCTAGGAAATACTTACACAGATCATCATAAGTGTGACAAAGCAACATATTTAGGAGAAGCAATCTGAGGAGTAGTGCATGATTAGGTAAATACATTTGTTTATCATAAAGTTACCACAAGTAGTTTAGATTATAATTAGTTTAGTTAAGGCGTCGATATCTCTATAGATATAAAACCGTTTTTAGGGTTTTAAGTGTGTAACTTTGTATAAACCTAGGGAGACGAACCCTAGTCATTCTAGCAGCTTTGTAGGTCATTTTTAGGGCCTCAAAACCCTATTGTACTACCTTGAATCCATGTTTTAATCAAGTAAGGTTATTTATCATTAATCATTCAATATGTCTATGTGTTGTTTGATTGATTTATCTTCTTGCTTTCTTTATAACATGCGAGGCTAAACCCTCCTTTGTATTTATCTATGATTGCATGAAACTTAGGTTGTAGATCCTTTTGATGTTGCTTCTTGTTGATGAATGTGCGTGTTAGGATTTAGAAAACCAGCTTTTGTCTATATCGTTGTTGATATGTCTAGGGAAACGCGAGTAGTGTAGAAAGGATACCATCGGTAACAGTCTTCATACTACCTTACCCCTAATATGGTTGATCCCTCTTAAGTTATTTCACATGCATTTAATATACTCTTAGGGGCCTTGTAATAGTCTTCATACTACCTTACTTGTGCATTGCCCTAACGGAATATTAAATAGACGGCGGGTTCGTGTAATCCGTTCATGACCTAGGAAATACTTACACGGATCATCACAAGTGTGACAATGCAATGGATCTAGGAGAAGGAATCTGAGGAGTAGTGCATGATTAGGTAAATACAAGTGTTTATCATAAAGTTATCACCAGTAGATTAGATTATAATTAGTTTAGTTATTAGTTAAACAAACCAACCTCTCAAACCATAGATTTACATGCTTTCTTATAAATATAAAAACACAAAAAGAATCTTCTCTCAACCCCTAGAATTCTGTTAGACCGTGATCAAGCCTTCCCAACCTATTCCCCTAGAGAACGATAACAACCCCCGAGTCTTGCCTATACTACACTGCAACGATTAGGTACACTACCTAGGGAGTTGTAAAACTTCGTATAGAAGTCCCTTACGACCTCCGCATCAATAGCCTAATGTTTTATAAATTTACAATACAATTTATTTGCTAGTTAATCTCGCCTTCTCCGCTCTCCGCCTCTTACCCTCTGATTTTAAGAGGGATTCATAAATTTTATCCCTCAAATTACATTCAATTGCTAGAATCTTGAGTTTGACTAAGAAAGGGATAAGAAAAAAATGTAACAAAAGAGATATAACCATATGCATGTTTGCTTACAAACAACATCAACTTTAACATACAAAAAGAAATTTTGTTTAAAAAATACAAAAAGAGTAAACTGCAAAATCCATTAATGTATCGGAGGCGCATTACTTACCTTTTCAAAAATGCAAGTACCATCCATGTGAGAAACCTTAGGTGCGGATATTATACTTGTCCAAAAGTGAGCCTTGCCTTCGATGAGACTTTGTCATTACAATTTAGGATATTTTAGTCATTTCATTTTAGGGTACACCATTTATGAACTACTTGCTATTTTTAGTGTCTCATTATGAACTATGTACTAATTTTAATACCATTGTTAACCACCAAACCTGCTGGTAGCCGGTTATATCCACGTGTAATTTTTTTTCCTTACTCACGGGTATTTGTATGGGTCATTTGACCGCTATGTTTTGACCCTTGACCACATAAACACATAACCCACATAATCATAAACACATACATTAACCATAATCATAAACACCAAACCTTAAATCCATATTCATAACCACAATCATCAAGAACAATGTCAGACAAGAAAGATGAAATCAACAAGAAAAATAGTCAGTGTTATTTATTTGCTTATTTATTCCGTTATGCTTATTTGATCATTTCACATTAATCACAACCTCATTTATGCAATGTCAGAACAAGATTAAAGCAAAGTTGAAAGAACTCCGGATTTGGTAGAGTACGTGTATAATAAGTATGGGAGCTCAGAAGTTACCGACGAGATGCTAGACGACTTGTATAATTTTGCCATGATGAAAAGTTAGTGTTTTCTTCCATTGTTTAGAGTGTTACCTGCATTTCCATTTTGCCTGCATTTCCATTTTGACTGCATTTTCATGTAGAATAAGGGGGTGTTTAGAAATGCTAAATAAACTTAAACTGATACAACTTAAATGCAAAAGTTCATTTAGCATTTCCATTTGCAGAATACATTTGACTACATTTAGCATTTGCAGTTTGGATACCCTTTTCATTTTGAATAAGGGCTCGTGTCATGCCATTAGGAATGGTATCCAAACACCCCTTTTGGTAGTCCCAAACACCCCTAATAGTAGGGATGAGCACGGTACCAGTCCCATACCGAATTAGTGGTATCGATTCTTTCCCGAGCATAAATTAGTGGTACCGGTATCGTACCGAACGGGATTCGGGTACCGGTACCGGGAAATCGGTGGTTTTTCCCGTTTTTTTTGGTAATTTCCTGATTTGGTACCGGTCCCGTATCGAATTAGTGGTCCCGATTTTTTTTACTCGAATCATGGTACCGGTCCCGTACCGTGTACTGGGATTCGGTACCGTTTCGGTACGGTTTCGGTACGGTTCCGGTTCGGTACCGGGATTCGGGTCTATATGCTCATCCCTACCTAATAGTCTTAATGATAGTGCCAAACACCCCTAATAGTCTATAATTTGTATCCAAAACACACCTAATGGTCTGCCAATCTGTTATGTAGAGAAATTTTTATCCATGGTAAAATCTGAGAAGGTAGAATTTGAGAAGGCTACATAGAAGATTTATAGAAAGCTGATGGCGACTGATGATATGGTTGAGTATGTTTTGGAGAAGTATGAGAAGAACTGGAATATTAAGGATGAAATAGCTGATGTCATACTGGAAGATTTGCAGATTAAATATGGGAAAGGTTAGTTTATTATTTACATACTGCATTTATAGGTTGTTTAGAAGTGTCTTGTATATGTACATTTAACCTGTCTTAACCTATTAATTTTTAGATGATTAAAGGAAGGGAAAAGTTAAGGGGAAATCAGGCAGAGTATGCAGGGGATAATGTTGATCTTGTTGATGCTAATGATGTTGATCTTTTTGCTTCTCATGAACTTGAAAATAGAGTCACAAAACTTGAATAGGATTTTACTAGGTTGTTAAAGGCAAAGAAGGCAAAAGAGACAAAGGAGGCAGATGAGGCAGAATTGAAGGTGAATAAAGGTATATGTCTTTGCTTGTTTAAAAATGTTTATATATCACTTCTGAATTAACACCACCCAACATTTATGATACTCAACTAACTATAGATGAACACCCCAACTATCACCAAAGTCAATTATACACATTCTCGTCATATCTGATACATCAACCCATAATCATCTTCAACTACACCATATCCACCATTTGATCTCAACAACGTAATGATAACATCTCAATATAATATGCACACATATTCCACTCAGATACACTGGTTAGTATGAAGCAACCCATGGGTCCTCTGATGTTCCGCCTTCACCTTTGATCAAGTCACAACACCTAAAAAAAATACGTAATTATATCTTTCATCATACCTAGCCACCAATAAATGTTTCCACATCTCAGAGTAAAGAACATAGCACCCCAACCTTAAACATGCTGTGGCATAGTTCTTCTAATTTTTTTTTAATTAACTAATAATTAACATTACCTTAAGTTTCTACAAAAACCTAAGTTATTTTAACTATACATTTTTATTAAAACGCAATAAACCGCACTTTCTAAAAATAACATTTCATTTCTAAATTCACCTGCTATTTATGGAAAGTTTGATACAAACTTTCATATTTCAACCATATCATTCCTTCCTAAAGCCACTCACATTCAATAAACGCTTATCCTTTAAAAATCAAGATTTGACGTAGCAATATATGCAAAACGTCATCCATTCTCAAACTCCCTATTCCGAAGAATGGACTACTTAACTCAACATATAAACACACATAACAAAATGATCATTTAATTCTAAAACGATCACATGCATATAAACACCACAATTACCAATCAAAACGACCACGAAACACTCAAAAATCACATAAAACGAGCAAAAGCTAAAGTCTAAAGGTATAAGCTACCCTGCTCAAACCACGGTTGTCACAGTCTCCCCTCCTTAAGGGAATCTCGTCCCGAGATTCAACTAGTGACATCCACTTCACGATCCACAACACATGAAGATACTTAGACTTCATAATGGACACACTAATCACCCGAATGTTTACCATACCACCAAGAACCTCTACTCCTTAAGCCTCACCCGTCCCCAAAATAATTCCTCAAAAGCCTTAAGTTTTATAACCACTTGATTCATATCTTACCCTCGCAACTCATCAAACAAGAACTGTCTTGAGTTTAAGACATGAGTTGTTATAAAACTCAACGTTTTTGAAGAATCAATCCGACTTCAGGTTTACTTAAAACTTACACTTCTTGACCTGTAACCCAACCACTGACACCTGAAATTTTAAAATTCAATCGACGCAAGGCTACCATACTTTTCATAAATTAATCTACACCTATTTCACAACACCTACTCCATCAAACTCTCATAAGACTCTCAAATCAATACATACTTTACTAAAATCACAACAAGGAAAACTTCATTCATACTCTAACAATTCCAAAACTAATTTCAACTGAATCCCATAATCCCCTTAATACTTATAGTAGATCAAGACATCCTTGGTAAATATAATAACAAACTTGTCTAATACAACTTGCACACTCTGCTTACTTTGTACTTGAGAACCTTTGGTTCTTTCATAATTCCTAAAAGCATAATTGTTAAGTCGAAGTGTCCATACCACACTCTAAGCACAACCTTTGGAATATCCTCTTCATGCACTCTCAACAGATAATAATCAGATCAAGGTCTAACTTAGAGAAATAACGCGATCCTTGCAACAATCTAACAAGTCTTTAATCCTGGGGAGATTCTTAATGGTCAGATTGTCTAACTCTCGATAGTCCATTCACATACAAAGTAAACCGTCCTTTTTCCCAACAAACAACACGCGAACGCCCCACGGAGAGTGACTTAGCCGAATAGAGTGCATTTTTAACCGAAGTCTAAGGGTTACGAACTAATGAGTAGGGTAGCAACGGATATCAAATGAAAGGCTAGAAACGTATAAGGGATTTCACAGACGCAAATAGATGCAAACCGAAATTCATGAGAAACCTTTAAAAGAAAAAGGGTGGAATAAACGTACCGACAGAAAATGCAACCGAAAGGATCAACAATTCGCTCCGACAACACAACACTTAACAATTGACCATACCCATCAAAATGAGAAGATAGAATTCATATAACAATAATTGACTTTACTCGAAAGAACCAACAAAATACTGTTAATAACAATTTGTTTTAAAAATAATAAAGAAAGTCGTCTAAAATAAAGAAAATTGATTTTAAATCTCGAAATCGTCTTGAATATAATCTTCATAAAAATCTATTTTAAACATGGTTATTATAGGAAAATCATGGACTTCTAACATGTTTAGAAAAATTTAGATTTATCAAGCATAAAATAAGTAATTTCAGATTTTATTTGTAATAATCATTTTAGACATATCTTAATCATAAATGTTATTTTAGACCTGAATTTCATAGTTATATAGAGACGTTAACATTAACCAGTGCCACGATGTATTCATACAATGAATAATAATAAAATATCATTTTCTCCCAAACCTCATCAAGATATACTTCCAAAAGATTTTACTTTTAAAATGCGTAGCATTAAACAAAAGACATTGTAATACCAAAAAGGATAATGAAATACCGTAAGGCTTTAACACAACCTATTCTCTTAAAAGAGCAAATATACCAAAACCAATAATCAGAACAACAGTCAAACGAACACGCACCAGTTCAACTCATGCAAAGACACTGCAAACCAAGAGAAGACATAAAGACTCGTCCGTAATAACGATCCAAATAAAACCATAGAAAACATCGGTACTAACATGTCGTAACCATGTTACAAAACCAAAGGATGTATAAAGAATGGATCACATATCCGTACTAATTTGTCACGAACCAAGAACTCCTAAACAAAATATGATATTCATATGAGAAATCAAAGCAAGGAATAACCGACGAAACGTACCAATATCCGCCAAGCAAATCCGAACAACCAATATATATCAAGACACCAAAATGGAAAAGATAAATCATTTGTACCGACATGGCACGAACAAGGAATGCTAAGATGCGAGTAAGATCTCCGAACGCATAATCAAGCGAACGAACCACTTAATAATCACGATAGTAGAAATAAGAGGTATCCGGGATATCCATAAATATATATAGAAGGGAAACCTATTGACTACTTAACAAAGCCCAACAAAATCACCCATTAGCTAAGAGAAGAATTCTCTAACTATACAACCATACATGTCATAAACACACATATCACATAATCTCATATTAACATCTAACAAATAAACATCGATCAATGCAATTATGGTTACAAGTCTACGTGTGTGATACCTTTATAATTATGTTGGCCACCATAATTATAAGTGCATCCTTTCATACGTGTACTCACTTCCAAGACTACACATCTCGATGATAACACATATATAAGCACATATACTACATTGCACATCTTAAACTACTCTAATATAACTTAAGAATGACGCCTCAACAACGAAACAGTTACTTATATAAAGATAAAATTAAAAACGACATAAAGGAACGAAATTCTTGCAGCGCTTCCAAAATACGAAAATATCCAAAAAAAATAATCAATAACAACGTGACGAGGCAAAAGAAGGAATAAACTTATGTTGGACCTTGCTTGGGTTTGACTTTGCCTGACTTTGCCTTCGCAAGAGTCACCCAACTCCGCAGGTCCAGAACTACTACGAGCATCCTAGTTATGCTAATAAAAGCTTATATCATATTATGCATCTACGCGAAGGACTCCTAGGTTATAGTCTAGGCTCAATCACCTACTTCTCTATAACCATCAGCTCTAATACCAATCTGTAACACCCCGCCAAGGCGGAAGCACGAGGTGCAACATCATGGATATCGTCACAACACAATGACGTCTACTATAGAGAAAACTAAATGGAAAAAGGATAACTACAGGCGACACTATGTGTCATAACAATACCCAACACAAGATAAAGGAGTCTTGCATTATTAAGTAATGTCATACATGCGCGAAACATAAACCAACCAAATCAACAATCCCAAACAACAATAATCCGACAAACATAAGTCTATAGAATGAAAAGCCAAATAAGAGAGTTCCACATGCAAGCCTAAGGTCTCTCTAGCCACTTCTCCTAGCATTATTAGAATCACACTAAATACCTGAAAATGATGCTTAAAAATGTCAACATAAAGTTGGTGAGAGTCATAGGTTTAAGACACGAAAATAAATCCAATCAAACCATTACTGCGATAAATGAAAACACTGCATGACTATAAATGAACTATCATATAAGCTAACATGTAAATCAACCAATCCAATCCAAAACAATACCATTCACATGATTATGAGACGTCTCTATCGCAGAACTACTCCAATTGATCACTAAGTCATGGAGCATACCACAAAACCCACTCTAATTGATCACTAAGCCATGGAGCGTATCACATCACAAACATGTAGCACATAACATATAATAGCCACATAAAGTCCATGCATCACTTTAAACACATTATCACAATAATCAAAACATTTCCATACTAGCATCATTTCCATCCCAAGTTTAAAACGAAGTAAAAGTGGGACTATGAAACTCACCTTAGCTTAGCTTAATCCAAAAAGGTTCCAAGAAGCTTCATAAAGATCTAAACAACAAAACGTATGGATATTAACATCACTTTGGTCATCACTCCAATAAGGTGTAACCTCAACTATGATGGATTCTAAGCGATCTATCAATGTTCTAAACTCATTTTGTACCTTTTTAAATTCTTACATAACTAACTTACTCTTTATTCTTACACTTTCAATTTTCTGGATTTGAGCAGAATTTAGACTCACATGCACGCCCTAAACGCACCACTTATACATCTTTATAATTCTTGGCAAAATTCCACAGGTTTCTAATATGACTTATGAACCCCCAATTACTCCCCCAAAGCTCATACTCTTTTATAAGTACCCTTTAGAAAATCATAACACCAAATGTCCCAAATTCGACTAGTAACAGACACCCTAAAAGTTTGATGTTAGCTGACCATTTTAAACACCACCCCATACTTAGCCAAAAATCAAGGGTCACACACAACATATGAAATGACTTCCACGTGAATATTAGCCCTTGAGAAGGTGTCTAAGTATTTTTAGAAAAATCAACACCCTAACTGAAACCCGTCAGAAAATTCACTGTTTTGAACACTTATCTTATAAAAATTATTTGACAACCTTCCCGACCACAAAAACTCTTAGGGCTGGATTTTCTGGAAAGAAGACTCAGAGTACTACAATTTAAAAAAAAGAATCGCTACAATATCATTCTCCATCATAGAGAAAATCGCTCGTGAACACAACCCTAATTCTTCTCAACCCTAAATCAAGATTTCATGAGAACCCTAACATGTAATTTGCATGATTATGACCAAAATTCAACCCTAATCATAATTACAACCCTAATTAATCATTATGATATGTATTTTTATAAAACCCTAATCTACCATAATTAATGTTACATGAATTAAAAGATTAATTAAGGTTAATACACTTACCTTTTTATGCAAAAACCCTAACAAATCCTAAGGTTTTTTTAATCAAAAATGGAGGCAAAATATATTTTTTTTGGTTAGGAGCTGCATAATTTCGTGGGATATGAATGGGGAGGAAGAAATTATGTTTTTGGTTTTTACTAAATATCTTAATTGCAATCCTAATCCCTCTATACTTCTAGTTTTATCAAATTTGCAACTTAAACCCTTATTTTTAACCAAAACCGATCGGCCCCCTATATAATTATATATATATATATATATATATATATATATTATTAAATATATTTAAAATTTACTAATTACATATTTACTTGCATTACTTTAAGTTTTTATAAAAACCTAAGCCAATTTGAGTAAACCTTTATACATAACCGCAATAAACCGCACCTTCTAAAAATAACTTTTCATTTCCAAATTCACATGCTATTTATGGAAAGTTTGATACAAACTTCCATATTTCAACCATATCATTCCTTCATAAAGCCATCCATATTTAATAAACGCTTAACCTTTAAAATTAAGTTTTGACGTAGCAATGCATGCAACACGTCTTTCATTTTCATTATCACCACACGTGAACAAATGAAATACTTATCTCCAACTCATATGCACATAAAATAAGATAATCATTTATCTCTAAAATGATATAATGCACATATATAAACCACTTAACAACCAAAAAGATCACATAACATACAAGAATCACACAAATGAGTAATAAGTTAAAGTCTAAAGGTATAAACTAACCCGCTCAAACCACAGTTGTCACATTGATCCCTCTTAAGTTATTTCACATGAATTTAATATACTCTTATGGGCCTTGTAATAGTCTTCATACTACCTTACTTGTGCGTTGCCCTAACGGAATTTTAAATAGACGACGGGTTCGTGTAATCCGTTCATGACCTAGGAAATACTTACACGGATCATCACAAGTGTGACAAGGCAATGGATCTAGGAGAAGGAATCTGAGGAGTAGTGCATGATTAGGTAAATACAAGTGTTTATCATAAAGTTATCACGAGTAGATTAGATTATAATTAGTTTAGTTATTAGTTAAACAAACTAACCTCTCAAACCATAGATTTACCTGCTTTCTAATAAATATAAAAACACAAAAAGAATCTTCTCCCAACCCCTAGAATTATGTTAGACCGTGATCAAGCCTTCCCAACCTATTCCCTTAGAGAACGATAACAACCACCGAGTCTTGCCTATACTATACTACAACGATTAGGTACACTACCTAGGGAGTTGTAAAACTTCGTGTAGAAGTCCTTTACGACCTCCGAATCAATAGCCTAATGTTTTATAAATTTACATTACAATTTATTGGCTAGTTAATCTCGCCTTCTCCGCTCTCCGCCTCTGCCCCTTCCCCTATGATTTTAAGAGGGATTCATACATTTTGTCCCTCAAATTACATTCAATTGCTAGAATCTTGAGTTTGACTAATAAAAGGATAAGAAAAAAATGTAACAAAAGAGATATAACCATATGCATGTTTGCTTACAAACCACATCAACTTTAACATACAAAAAGAAAATTTGTTTAAAAATACAAAAAGAGTAAACTGCAAAATCTATTAATGTATCGGAGGCGCATTCCTTACCTTTTCGAAAATGCAAGTACCATCCATGAGAGAAACCTTAGGTGCGGATATTATACTTGTCCAAAAGTGACCTTTGCCTTCGATGAGACTTTGTCATTACAATTTGGGATATTTTAGTCATTTCATTTTAGGGTAAACACCATTTATGAACTACTTGATATTTTTAGTGTCTCATTATGAACCATGTACTAATTTTAATACCATTGTTAACCACCAAACCTGCTGGTAGCCGGTTATATCAAAAAAAAAATTCCTTTCTCGCGGGTATTTTTATGGGTCATTTGACCGCTATGTTTTGACCCTTGACCACATAAACACATAACCCACATAATCATAAACACATACATTAACCATAATCATAAACACCAAACCCTAAATCCATATTCATAACCACAATCATCAAGAACAATGTCAGACAAGAAAGATGAAATCAACAAGAAAAATGGTCAGTGTTATTTATTTGCTTATTTATTCTGTTATGCTTATTTGATCATTTCACATTAATCACAACCTCATTTATGCAATGTCAGAACAAGATTAAAGCAAAGTTGAAAGAACTTCGGATTTAGTAGACTATGTGTATGATAAGTATGGGAACGTACCAGTTACTGACGAGATGCTAGACGACGTGTATAATTTTGCCATGATGAAAAGTTAGTGTTTTCTTCCATTGTTTAGAGTGTTGCCTGCATTTCCATTTTGCCTGCATTTCCATTTTGACTGCATTTCCATGTAGAATAAAGGGGTGTTTGGAAATGCTAAATAAATATAAACTGATACAACTTAAATGCAAAAGTTCATTTAGCATTACCATTTGCAGAATACATTTGACTACATTTAGCATTTGCAGTTTGGATACCATTTTCATTTTGAATAAGGGCTCGTGGTATGCCATTAGGAATGGTATCCAAACACCCCTTTTGGTAGTGCCAAACACCCCTAATAGTCTTAATAATAGTGCCAAACACCCCTAATAGTCTGTAATTTGTATCTAAAACACACCTAATGGTCTGCCAATCTGTTCTGTAGAGAAATTTTTAACCATGGTAGAATCTGAGAAGGTAGAATTTGAGAAGGCTACAAAGAAGATTTATAGAAAGCTGATGGTGACTGATGATATGGTTGAGTATGTTTTGGAGAAGTATGGGAAGAACTAGAATATTAAGGATGAAATAGCTGATGTCATACTGGAAGATTTGCAGATTAAATATGGGAAAGGTTAGTTTATTATTTACATACTGCATTTATAGGTTGTTTGGAAGTGTCTTGTATATGTACATTTAACCTGTCTTAACCTATTAATTTCTAAATGATAAGGGGAAGGGAAAAGTTGAAGGGGATTTGGTGGCTAGGGAAAATTAGGCAAAGCAGGCATGGGATGATGTTGATCTTGTTGATGGTGATGATGTTGATCTTTTTGATGCTCTTGATCTTAAAAACAGAGTTATAAAACTTAAAGAGGATTTTACTAGGTTGCTAAAGGCAAAAAAGGCAAAAGAGGCAAAGGAGGCAGAGGAGGTAGAATTAAAGGTGAATAAAGGTATATGTCTTTGCTTGTTTAACAATGTTTATATGTCTCTTCTAAAGTTTTTAAACAATGTTTATATGTCTTTGCCTGTTTAAAAATGTTTATATGTCACTTCTAAAGTTTGTTAACTGTTTATATATTTCAATGCTTGCAGAAGTGGTTCAAGTATCCAGTGATGAATGTTTTTCTGGTGATGAAAATGTTGTTTGCTTTGATGATGTTAAATACCCTCTCACCGATGCTGAGATAAAGATGTTTAAGGAGACACCACAACATCCAAAGGTCCTAGAAGACAACTTGCTTCCACTTCTATAAGATCCATAGCTCTCATTGCTTCCACAACATCCAGAGGTCCTAGATGTGTACTTGCTTTGTTTGCTCCTAATGCTCCATTACCTTTTCCTCCATAAAAAAGGAAGTCCAAGCCTTAGCCATACTTTATCTATGATGTTGTACTTGTATGTTGATGTTCTTGACGCGTTTGGGTTGTTGATACTCTGTTCTTTACTTTCTTTAGATATGATGTTGATGTTTAGACATATGCTTGTTTATTCAAGTATTTGGCATTTGCAGTAATATTTAACCTATTTTGAGTTGACTGCATTTACATTCAAAACTCATGACATTTAGCATTTGTAGTTTGACTTTAGAAAATCAAACTGCAAATGTAAAAGGGCTCATGGCATAAGGGGGTGTTTGGATTTACCCAATACTCAGCTTCATAAGTTTGTTTTCATTTGTAGACTGCAAACTGTAATGTATGGGCATGACTGTATTACATTTAAAACTCATGACATTTAGCATTTGCAGTTTTAGAAAGTCAAACTGCAAATGCAAAATGTCATGAGTTTTGAATGTATTTCTATTCAAAACATGTATGGGCATGACTGCATTTCCACTTGGCAAAACTCATGACATTAATGAGTGTGTCTTAAAGTAAACCAAATGTGAGGTTTATACACTTGAAAAAGTTTAATGGATTAAAAGGATGTATTGGTATAAAATTGATCATGAGGTCAACGTGGGGTTGACAAGAAAACAATAAATGCATATGAATATGTAATATATGAGATAGACAAGTATCATTTGAATCTTGTAAAATATAATGAAGGATGATAAAGTGTGAGTTAGAATTGCATAAGGCAATAAAAAGTAGAAATGGAAAAGTATATGATTTGAATAGTACGTAAATGACAAAAGAGGTAAAGAATGATAAATTTATAAAAGTAATGGTATCCTTTGGATAGCCTAAGAATGTTAATGATGAATGTAACTGTATCCTTCGGGATAGCCTAAGAATGTTAATGATGAATGTAATAGTATCTTTCGTAATAGCCTAAGAATGTTAATGATGAATGTAATGGTATCCTCCGGGATGGACAAACTTGTTAAAGGGTAAAGTGAATGTTAATGGTGCCGCAAGGGTACGGTTAAAGTCCCTTTAAGGTAATGCGATAATGATCTGGATCCAAGACTAAAAGGGGTAAAAATATAATGTGGGGAAAAGTAAAAGAATAAGGGTCGATAAATGTAAATATGAAAAAGCTTAAAGTAAAAGTGTGTAATAGTAGTTGGGGTGTTATTTCGAAAGTGTATAAGTATGATGGTTTATAATCTCCTTATTTAAATGGATTGGGACACCTCTTTATTTAAATAAAGAAAATATGAATCACCGAACCATAAGTTTATATTTCCTTATTTGCATTGATTGAGACGCTTCTCAATGTAAATAAAGTATAGATGAGTGGGCTTATGTGTTCTAGGCATAGCATGAGAGGGATTAAAGAAGTAGAAAATCAGAGTCAAAAATTAGTTAAACGTCGTAGTAAATAAGATATGCAAAATAAGAATTTGAATGCGACTTTTAGTAGAGACTTTAGGATAAACCTACGTTCTAGACGTTAAAAGTATATGTCGAAGGACAAAAGTTTGAATTGAGGTTATAGTATACCTTATGGCATGGTGTAATGACTATGGTGGTCGCTATGTATTATTAGCACCTTAATGTGAATTTGAAAGGTAATAGTCAGGGTTTGACTTTATGTAGTCAAAGTATTGAATTTTCCCAAGTGACTTATAGTCCTTGGCGAAAATTATCTAAAAAATGTAAAGAAAGCAAAGTGTTATAATGGAAACGATAAATAGTAATGGTAAGATGGCTATAGTAAATATGAAAGTATTAACTAATATTTGACTTACGTTAAGTCAGGATAATGCAATTTCTTAAAAGACGTATAGTCCTTGATTAAAATGTAGAATAAGGTAACTAAGAGCGTTAAGTAAGTAATGAGTTGACTAAAATGATGGAATTGGAAATGATAAATGTCACCTAATTGACGTTTTCCATTAGAAAGAGTGTGAATGTGATAGAAATAAGCAAGAAGTAGAACGTGTTAAGGGTAATTAGAGGTGTTATAGCATGGCTAGAGTTGCAAAACCATATATGTTGATACAACTAGTTAAGTATATGTTTGAGAATGCTAAAATGGAATGAGGAGTAAAGTACGACCAAGTTTAGTTAGTATTATACGAAGTGATTTCGGGGACGAAATCTAAATAAGAGGGTAGATTTGTAACACCCTAAAACTGAGTTTTAAGCATTTTAATCACAAAAAGGCCATTAGGTAAGTTTGACTATGACTTTAGTAGCCTAAATGTGCCAAGGGACATAAGCATCTGTCTGTCAGAACCAATACAACATATTGGTAAGTGTGAATACGGCGTATTGATATAAGAGTGGATATGGCATATCCGGATTTATAAATACGGAGTATTGGTAGTCTAGCATGGATACGGCGTATCCATAGGTATGGATATGGCGTATCGGTTAAGTCATACCATATGTAATAATGTAGTAGAAAATATTGAGTGCCACAATTATAAAGAGGGAGGACTTATAGGACCAAAAGTGTCAAATTGGCCAAACTTGTAATTAACTCATAATAAATCCCTGGAGTCTTCTACACACTCCACCTTTGTTCAGGAGGATGTGTATGTGTCAACACGAGAAAGAAAAGAGCGAAACCGTGGATAGCTTGATGATTATTTGAGGAAGAATTAAGGTCTTAATCAAGGGTTAAGGTCATAGCAATCTTATACAAGTAAGTAATTCCATATCTTGAGTTTAATTAGTGAATTATGAGTTAGGGTTTATATACCTAAAATTAAGAGTCTTGGGTAATTATGTTTGTAAAGCAAGAATTAAAGTGTTTATGAATTTGGGTTAAGATAATTTAATGGTTTAGAACAAAGTAGTGATTTTGGGTTATAATGATAAAATGATCATATAATAATTAAAAGGATTTGATTATGGTTATGGATGAATTAAGAACACCTTTTATTTGTAAATTGGAGTTGATTTTGGAGGTTTTGTTTATATGATCATATTATAGATCATATGGTGTTAATTAGTGGTTAAGGATATGTAGATAGGTTTTATAAACCCTTGTTTTGGCTTAACAAGATTTTTATGGTTTATGATGATTATTGATTAGGAGTCAAGTAATGATGGTGAGGATTCTTTATTTTATTAGCATATGGATTCAATGTAAGTAAACCGGTCATTATGTGCTATTATATGGATTTATTCACATTATGTGTTATGTGGCTTTTGTTAAGGTTGTTAGGAATAGAAAAAATGACGATCTTATTGAGATTAAGTCTTGCAATAAATAGTGAAATATTAAATGTGTAATAGTTAGGTTAAAGGCTCGTGACTAAAATGTAGTCATGAGACCCGACAAATAGCTAAAAGCTAAGAGAGAAGAGCTAGTAGCTCATTCTTGTAAATGGGTATAAATACCCATCCCTACCTCATTTATGAGGTAAGCAATCAAACATCTCTTCATTTCCCTCCTTCACTTTCTTCCTCTAATTTTTATACTTCTCTTTCTCTCTCTACTATTTCTCTCTCTAGAATAAACACACACATAAACACCTAAACACACACTATATTGTTTATTCGATCATAAAATCAAGACCTAACAAGTGGTACCAGAGCCAAGGAGCGATTTAGTGTCGTTTAGGAGAGCTTATTCGGACTTCTTATTCCGACAGCTTATTCAGACTGCTTATTCAAGCTTATTTTAAGCTTATTCTGTTCGAATTTGCTTATTTCGATTGCTTATTTCGTTATTTTGTGTGCTTATTCTGTTTTTCGAGTGCTTATTTGCTCGAAAAAAGCTTATTTCGTGCTTATTGCTTGATCAGATAGCTTAATGCTTATTTTGTGTGCTTATTCGTAAAATTTGAGCTTATTTCGCTAAAAATCTGATTATAAAAAGCTTTTAAAAGAGTAACAGTTTATCTTGTATTAAAAAGTCAAAAACAGCTTATTTTCAAGCCTTAAATCATAATTGCTTATCTTTTGTATGCTTAAACTGCTTATTAGATTAATAGCTAATTTTGTGCTTACTAGCTAATTTTGTGCTTATTTTGCTAATTTCGGATTGTGTTTTATGCAATCGAAATTGACTTCTTATGGTTTTATCGTAAGGATCGTGGCAACAACTAGTACATAATCTGCTTATCGGTGCTTATCTGCTTATTTTTTGTGCTTTTTTGATAAAATCAGTTACAATAATCATTTTTGGAAGTAAGTTTGACTGGTCAAATTCGATATTGACTTTCAAATTTTAGTGTTGACTTTTAGTCAACGGTCAAACACGCGTTTTCAGTCAACACGTCTTGAAAAACACGTTTTGAGTCCTACCAAGATCTAACATAACAGAGTAACAAGATCTAACAGATCTGGGTTCATTATCGAAAATTATGTCAAAGAAAAAGAAATCAAAAAAGAATAATAAGATAAGCAGATCAATTTCGACAGATTTATTTTTGATAAGACTTAATTTCGACAAGACTCATTTTCGACAAGAAATCATTTTCGACAAATATCAATTTTGATAGATCTGTAACAAAAAGGGGGAGAATAATAATCAGATTTGTTTCAAAACAGACAATAAAAAGAAAAGTCTTTTGTTATAGATCTCAGATTTCATCTTGGTGTGTATATCAGTTACTTCATAGAACTTAAAAAGATCTAAACACTTAAGAGTTTACTTCATCATAGATCTAAACAATTTTTCGATAAATAATTTTTCGATAACCTTTTTCGACAACCTTTCTCGATAACCTTGTCGGTTGATAAACAAGAAACGAAAAAGATAAATCAAGAACAATAATCTTAGTTTGGGTTTAAATTGTATCACTTTTGAGATTGAAGGATCTATAAAGATCTTCACAAAATGAAAAATCCATGTCATCATAGATCAATTTGAAGCTTAGCTTCATGTTTCATATTTGAAAAATATAAAGAAAAGTAAAATCAAAGAACAAGAGTGTTCATGACTTATCTTTGTTTCGATATGTAAAAGATAAACAAGAGCAAAAACCTACATGTGTCACGTTTTTCATAAACTTCTTGAAGCCTACTGTCAATACCGACTGTTTTTCTTTTTAGGGCTGAGTTTCGTTTGAACAACAAGAAAGAAAGAAGAAGATTTTTTTAAAGAACTGTGTTTGTTGATGTCTGTATTTGTGTTGTGAGAAAGAAAAGAGGCGTGCGTTTGGTTTTGAGAGTATTAGGGTTAGAATCAAATAAGTGAGTCTTTTAAATCCATTTTATTTAAGGTTTGTGTTTTGGAATGTTATGTTTGTACCAATTTTGGGATGGTACTTACTATACACGAATTTTGAGTGACAAATGGTAGCATTTGGGCCTTAAATCAAGATTGATGTGCTATGGATATGCGTATGTTTGAGGTCTTGGGCTGGAATTTTGGATTGAATTGATTAGTATCCAAAATTTGTTATTAATATTGTTTGTGTTCACTTAATTTTGTGCAAAATAGATTTTGTGAAAAGAAATTTTGACTTTAATCATTTCTGGATCATGGGTTTAATTGTGGGATAGATTCATCTACAACATCTGGTGGTGCCCTCGTGGTGATTGAGTTTTGGATTGAATTTTAGTATTCATATCGAGATTATAGTTTTCATATCAAAATTGTATTCTTGTAGTGTATTTTCTTGTTTCTCGAGTTCTAATAGCTAAAACACCACTTTCGATTTTATTGAATATTGGTTGTGATAGGACTTTATCATTTTTTTGGTATTCATTTCCCTTATATTCGTTTGATTATCGAGTTGTAATAGATCATTTCTTCATTTTCGGTTTCATCAAATTTGAAGTTACTATATGATCATTATTTTTTATAAGTAGTGTTCACACTTTCGGTTATATCGAATTAGTGTAGTAGTTTTACTTTTTGGTAAAGTTCTAAAATGTTGGAGAATTGATTGTGTTCACAGTGTCGGTTTTATTGATCTTGTGATTCATTTTCAGTTCAAATTTGGTAAAACTTACATTTTCGGTTGTATCTAATTTGTGGAGCTTATTTTCGAAAGTGTTCTTCAAACGCATCGATTCATCGAAATTGCTCACTTTACGGTTTTATCGTATTGTTGATCCATTTTCGATGGATACTTTCTAGAAAATATACAATCTTTGATAATCACGAGTAGGATTTGTTATTTTTTAGTGTTTACCGAAAATTAAACTCATATAGAAAAGTTGTGCGTACAAGATACATTCTCAAAAAGTTTACATTCAATTAAAATTGATCATTTATGGTTTTATCATAATCTTGATTCATTTTCGATTGATACTTTTGTGTAAATTGTGATCTTTGTGAAAGATTTAGGTTCGTGCATAATTGAAGTTTTGGGTTCGTGTTGGATAATATTTTTGTTGAGTTCATCATTTGTTCTTGTTTGCGATACTTCGGAAAAATGGAATCAAAAGATATGGTATCTAGGAGTTTGAGAAAAGACGAGATAAAATTGCGAATGCTACGCAACATACTGAACAATATGAAAGAAGATTTCAACAAAAATCTTAGAGAAATTAAGAAGATTGTTGAGATTATACGCCCTAGATTTCACATATCTTATGTGTATAATTATGCATTTGAGGTACTCTTTGGAGCAAAGTATGATTCTTTCATAGATACGTTTTTTCAAAACATGGATCGACTTGACAAACAATTTGTTGAAGAGGAATTTCATGAGTATCACTCCAAGACATCTTTTACACTACTCAAGAAACAGTTTGAGACATTCTTATCTCCAAAACCTTTTTACTCTTCTTCGCAAACTTCAGAGTTTGAACGCCAAGTGAAAATATTTCAAGAGTATTCTCCACAGAAAACTAAGTATTTTCAATTTGTGCTTATCCGCTATCTAGATGATATAGAAAGAGTAATTGTTGACAGAACACGTCGTGCAGACGAATTACGGATAAAAAAAGATGTCAAAGAAAAACGAGAAAAATTAGAGATGCAAAAACAAGAAATGATGATCCAGAAGAGTGAATGCAACAATCTAGGGGATAATTTGGATGCTAAGAGAGAAAAACAAGCGAAAGAGAAATACATTGTGCAATTTAGATTACTTTATACACCCCTTGAGTTTCTATTAGGCATAGACTCATAAAATGCTTGTTCATCAGGTGGATTTCAATGGGCATTTAGGTTATTGTTTGGAGAAGAAGTTGAGTATTTTGCACCTAGGTTGTTCTTCAACTTGGATAAATTAGAAAATCAACTTAAGAATGAAGAATTTGATGAGGAAGTATCCATGGTTGTCTTTAAAGTGTTCAAGAATCTGTTTCAGCAGTTCATTACTAAGTAGATATCTATGGATTATGATTATTCACTGGCAAACAGATTCTTTACTGCTTACACCCTATGTGATGCTCAAATATTTTAAAATATATTAATCAGTCAAATAGATTCTGTTGAGAAGGACATTGTGGAAAGAGGACTGCATAAAAAGGTGCATGATAGCAAGGTAAATGAAAGAACGATGCAGATACAAGTGGGAATGTTTAATATGGTTAAGGATAAATGTGATGTTGGTTTGGTTGTCACGGAAATCAGTAGGACAAAATTAGAAAAGTATGATGAAAGCAGTAGATCAAGAAATGATACACAGGCTGAAGGTGCAGATATCAGACTCTCTAATGATACAAATCCATTGAATGAGGTGCAATCTACTATTGCATACAATGTGTTTGCTAATGACAAACAACATGCTAAGCAACCTAAATTCATTAATGAAAGAAAGGTTAACCAAGATGCTGAACAATGTCTAGAAAAACGTCCTTTGATTGCTTCCGTAATTGAGAATAAAACAGCTGAATCCTTAAACCAAACTCTCGAGTCTAAAAATGATTGTCTCAAAAAAATCATTGCCTAGTTACAAAAGGATTTTTCAAAATTAGAGGCACAGAGTATAGCTTTTGAAATAGCACTTCAAGATAAGACTCAAGAAAATAATTATTTTAAAATAATGCAAAAAGAAAATGAGAATTTTTTGGCGTCATTACAAATCGAGAATGCTCATTTGAAACAAACTTTTAAAATTTTGTTTGAGTCAATTCAAAGTTCAAAAGTTGAGACTAATCAATGTGATGAAGTCAAAGTTAAGGTCAATTTTGATGAGACTGAAATTAAAAACACTGAGTTGGAATATCAAGTGGCTTCATTAATTAAAGAGAATGAACACTTGAAGTTGGTTTACAAAAATTCGTTTGACTCAATTAAAAAGTCACGAGTTCAGTTACAGAAATAAATTTTGAAGTCTACATTGTCTGAATTCGCGATTGATCACATTTTATGTTTAGATGATTCCTCTTCAAGTTCAATTGATGACAGCCAGATTTCTGAACTCGAAAAGGAATCGGGGGAGAATATATGTGAAAATGCAAAATGTGAGTTTCAAACAAAGATTGTCGAGCTTGAAAAGGTTTTAACTCAAAAGACAAAAGATTTTGATGATGTCAAGCTTGAATTGTTGAACAGAACAGCCAAATTCAAAGCGTATTTTGAAAAACTTGAAAATATGAAAGTTGTTTTTGAACGACAATTGGCTCGTAAGACTGATGATTCTAAAGCTGAAAAGGATAAATTTTTGAAAGAAATTAATCATTTGAGAGTTCAATTAGAAAATCTGAAAGGGAAGTATGTGGAAACTAAGAATGATACACCTTCAATTCTGGGAAAACCACCTGCTGATAAACTCTTGATAAACTCTCAACTTTCAAAATCATGGTTTACTCCTAAAGTTGTTATGCAAAAAGATTTGTCAAAACCAGCCACTGCACAATATTTGCCTAAAAATGAAAAAGATCAATTTCTGAAACAAATCGCATCTTTACTTAGAATCAAAGAAGCTGGCCAATCGCATGATAATTCGTTCTGTGGTCAAAAGAAAATACCATGAGTAGAGAACTTCATACAATGCCTTTTATAAAAAAGTAAAGTTTGATTCCTTAAACCGAAGACAAAAAGGAAAAATTAATTTTCAACTAATTAAGACCTAAAAGTAAATGTTTCAGAAAAAGTATCAACTTAGCGGTTAATACTTCAAACCCCGTTTTCGAAAAGAGTTTCTTAGTTTACAACCTATTCTTTACAAAAAGATAGGAGATTTTCTAAGAAATCTCAAACATTTGAAACATCTACTTCATAAAAGTTTTTAAAAAAAAGTGCTTTAAATGAAAAGAGTCAAGTGTTTGAAACACCTATTTCTCAAAAGATTTTTAAGACAAGTGCTTCAAATGCAAAGAATCAAGTTTTTGAAACTCCACACTCTCGTTTTACACCAGTAAAACAATTGTGGAAACCAAAGCAAAATCATTCGAAATCTTTCAAATATTCCAAATTAGAAATGTTTTCAACGCAAAATAAGAATGACTCTGCTTCGACCATCAACAAGAAAGGAAGATTTTCAAACACTTCAAAATTGAATTTTCAGAATGATACGTCAAATGACAATAACAAATGGAAATCTTCTTAGTCAACAAGATATAAAACTCCACAAGAAACATCGAGTTTCAATAATCAATGGAAAATCAAAAGGAATTTTAAATCTCCGTTGATTCTACGAGAGTTGTTTTCAAATGAAACACCGGTTTCAAGCCCTCGTTGGAACTCAACGTCTTTATATCGATTTGACACAACTTTAAAATGGTTTTCAAAATTTGGCAAACTCGTTAGCACCGTGCTTAAATGGGATCCAAAGGTTGTTATCTAATTCGATGTCATGATGGTTTGTAATTAAATGTCAGATTACAACCTGTGCTTCAAATAAAAGGAAAATGTACGTTTCAGTGCATTTATCCTTAACAATGAAAAGGGAAATCTTTTCGGTCTTGAGCTATTCAAACAAAACATTCAAAGTTTTGTAGCTTAAGTCGATGGCTTATTATTAAATATCAGATAACAACCCGGTTTTCAAATAAAATAAAAGTGAACGTTTCAGTGTGCTTTATCTTCAAAAGAAGAGAAATATTCTTTGTCCTGAGCAATTTTTATCAAAATTCTTTCAGAAAGTTTGCTCGGGACATACGACTTCTAAGTAAATGTCAGCTTAGAACTCGTTCTTCAAAGAAAGGAAAGTGTACATTTTTGTACATTTATCCTCACAACAGGAAGCTTACAACTTCTCGGAGTTGAGCTAATTCATTAAGATATACCAAATCTTGAGCTCAAGTAAAAGTTTTTAAAATGTTGAACACAATTTTCAATAATCTCTCAAAAAGATCTTTTAAAAAATCTTTCAAATTGTGTATTCAACACTTCCTTCCTTAATAAACTTTTTAATTTATGCTATTTTGAGGGGGGGTTTTTCAAAACAAGTAGTGTTTGAGCATGGTTTATTAAGAATTTTTCAAAGATAATTCAAAATCTTTCAAAATAATAAGCTCAACACTCACTCTATCCCTCAATATACTTGTGGTGTCTTTCAATGCGAAGTGTTGTATTATTGAGGGGGGTATAAAAGAAAAATGTTTTTAATCAAAAGAAAATTTTCCATGTCAAAAATAGTTGTTGTCAAGTATATCGACAAACGCGTCAGCGATCTAAGTTGCATCCGGTCTAGGGTACTCGAAAGCGTTGTTAGCATCGTTCGGGTTGCATCCGTTTGAGAGTATTTAAAACCGTCGTTAGCGGCTTAGTGACCATCCGTTTTAGATATAGACACACTTGGCACAACTAGTTTTTCAAATTTGTTTAAAACATTTGAAAATATTCCAAATCATAATCATGTTATATCCGTTTTCTCTTATGTGTTTTCAAAACTCATATAGCCATTTTAATCCAACAAATATCAAAATTATCATATGGTATGCTATTTTTGAGGGGGAGAAAACTGGATTAAAATGTGATCGTCTCCCATGTGCTTTCAAAATTTCATATAGCTATTTTAATCCATTGATATCAAAAATATCATATGGTATGCTATTTTTAGGGGGGGAAATATGATTAAAATGTGATCAAGAAAGATAAAATGCCTAAAATGTATGGAATAACAAAGTGATCTAAAGACTCAAGTGCGAAGCTCTTTCCTCCTTGTGCAAAACTCTTTCAATATTATGATGCACATGTGTAGGGGGTATTTCTTATAAGTAAAACTTTCAAAGTGTTAAAAGTTTTGATTTATATCAAACACTTTGATTAATTTTCAAAAGGTTTTATGGTTTTGATCTTAATACCCAACAACCAACAATCTCATGATGATCAAAGAAGGAATAAGGTGGTAAGGTTAAGTATTATCCCATGATCCAACTAGAACCGGAGGGATCTACCCAGGGACATTCCAAATTGATAGAATAGAAGTCCTTAGGTATGATAGAGTTGAATGTCAACTAAGGCATGAGCTATCATCAGAATAATTACAACATGATGATAGTAATGACGTCTTGGTAGGCATTGAAGGGGTTTAAGAATGAAAAAGAAATGATGTGTAAAGGGTGAAAAGAAAGAAGCCATCCACATACACTTAAGGCAAAAACAAAGTCAATACATAATCTATCGAATATCACAAAGATGATATTTGGTATTAAAGAAAGACATCATGGACCCAGTGATGCAATGCACAACCCTTCCCAGCCACTCAAGATTCTCTTAAAAGAATTCTTGTTTCATTTTCACGGAGATTAAACGCATAATCTATTAACTTCTCACTCTAAGAATGTTGATATTGAATATGTGGCAGTCTACTCCATCCTCCGATCACTAAAACCAAAGCACACTAATTGAGTCTAGAGCCAAATGAGATCATATCAATAATTCTCACAAAGGACACAAAAGTACATTTGTATCAAAATAAATGATACAAATTGTACAAGAGTCTCTTATATGTCTATGTGACATTGCTTGTCTTAGTGACATTGCCGAAACATTCAAGAGTGATACTTAAATAAAGTATTTACAATGATTGAATGGAAATCCTACTAGTGCTAACATCAAGCCAACGTTAAACGTAGGTCAATAATTTGAAAACAATTGTTTAATGATTCAAATAAGTGTTAACTAGTAATCTAAGTGGTCTAGTAGTTATTGTGTTCTTTTGAAATTTGTTTCCGAAAAATATAAACAACATTTCCTTGATTTACTCAAGTGATTTGTTGTATTACCAAGGTCTCTTACGATTTCACAAGATTGATAGGGGAGATTGTTACTACTCTGACATTGCTACATTCATCTTCTACAACAACAATCAAAGGGGAACAAATGTGTACATTCGGGACTTAGTTGACTTTGATGTATACAACATCTGGGACTTAATTGACTTTGGTTTTATAATTTCAACTTCTACGGATTGTTTTGTGTGAAGTATGTACAACAACAGCAATAACATCTTTACCATTCACAAGCAAGTATATCGTCAAATTCATACCTTCATATCTCATACTCAAAGATCAAAGATACACTTCCGTAACTCTGATAATCAAAGAACTTCCTCAAATCATCAAGCTGTTGATCAAGACAA